>JAJOZX010006833.1:0-247622 GCA_023014485.1 Bathynomus jamesi | reverse complement strand
TATATAATTAATTAATATATACCTTACAACCTTACAAAGGTTTCGCGCGATGATTCTTCATTTCGCGAAGGTCTAGCTTGTCGTCCCTCCTCTCGAGTTGGCTGTTGAAGTAGTGAGTTGGTTTCTTGTGCTCTCCACCTCACATAGCCAGGTACGCCCGGCTCATTGGGGATTGTTCTGAGCCAAGCGTCTAGTCTTCTTTTGAAGATGTCCACTGCAACTCCCTTCGTGTTTCTTAGGTCTTTGGGCAACTGATTAAACAGTTTTGGTCCTCTCACTACAAAACTATTTTCTTTCAGGGTTAAGGATGTCCCCTGTCTCGCCTTCAACTTGGGAATACGACACAGTCTACCGTTTCTACCTTCCACCGTTGTTTGGGGAGTTATAGGGTTCAGAGTAAGATTAGGGACTAGTTTCTTCATTATTTTCCAAGTGTAAATAATGGTGTATCTCTCTCTTCTTCTTTCTAGTGAATATAGGTCTAGTTCGCGTAACCTTTCCCAGTAATTTAGTTCTTTGCACCCATTGGTCTTGGCTGTGAAGCTTCTCTGGATCCCTTCCAGCTGTCTAATGTCTTCTTTTTTATATGGGGATGTTAGGACCGAGCAGTATTCAATTTGGGTATGATCAGGGTTTTCAGGAGAGGAATCATTACATTCCTATCCCTTCGTTTAAAGGTTCTCAATATCTGACCCGTTATTCTCTTTGCTCTGTTTACTGCTATCTTATTTTGTGTTTCAAATTTCGCATCATCAGTCATTACAACCCATAAATCTTTTGCTCTGGAATTTCTCTCTCTGAATTTCCTGTCCATTTTGGGGTATAATATTCCATGGATTTTAGGTCTTCTCTTTTTCCGTACCGTAATAGTTGAAATTTCTCGGTGTTAAACTTCATATTGCTGTCTTCCGTCCACTTGTAGATTCTGTTTATGTCGGTTTGTAGAGATCCTATATCTTCTGGGTTTCTTATTTTTCTACTGATCTTTGTGTCATCCGCAAAGGATGTTACTGCGCTGTCTCTGGTAACGTCCTCATCTATGTTAGTTAGCATGATTATGAAGAGTAGTGGAGCTAATACTGTTCCTTGTGGTACTGAGCTGAGGACCTCTGATTCTGATGAATCACACTTATGGTCACACTTATCGAACGCTTTAGCAAAGTCTGTGTATAGTACATCATCGTTTTCATTACTTTCATGTGCATCAATAATGTTGTTGTAGTGTTCCATTAGTTGTGACAGGCATGATCTGCCTGACCGAAACCCGTGTTGGTTATCATTGAATTTTTTCTGAGTTTCCAAAAAGTCAGATTTTCTGTCTAACTATTCTTTCAAATATTTTAGTGAGATGAGATGTAAGCGACACTGGCCTATAGTTTTTGGCCTCAGCTCGATCTCCTCCTTTATATATTGGGACTATGTTTGCGCTCTTCATGATGTCCTGTATTTCTCCCGAGTAGTATGGACGCAAAATGGACGAGTGCAGAGATGTTGCAGAGATAATGTTCAATGTTGCAAAGGGGGGTATGCAATGAAGGGGGGAGGGGAGGGAGCTTCGGGGGGAGAAGGGAGGATGACCTCCCTCGAAAGGGGTTGCCTTAACCTAAGAGAGGAAGAGAAAGGAGAGAAGGAGGAGGTCTTTGGGGGAGAAGATGGGATGTCCTCACCCCCCCAAAGGGAAACCTAACCTAAGTCTCAACCTAAGAAGGAAGGATAGTTCTTTACTCCACCGAAGTTCGCATCATTCTGGCCGCTCCGAAGCCAAGCGGGTCTTATATAGAGGAAGGTTGAGTTGCCAGATATCACTTTTTATTTTAATTGTTCAGGTATACATTATTTACATGAGTTGCCAAATAATGTTATTAAAAGCAAACGAACTTTCTCCTTTTAGAAAATTAATTATTAAAACAGTATTAACATTAAAAGAAATACATTTAAACCGCTTCTACTGCACAAAATCAGAAAAATAAAAAATAAATCATTCCAATAACATATTTTCTAAGAACAATTTATGTCTATTTACTTTTGACATTCCTTTCCTGTTCGAATTAAAACATCATTCTGTTTATTAAATATTTGAAATAAATCGAAATTAAATACATACACTTTATCTTCTACCGCACAAAGAATAAAATAAAATATGTATAAACATCAATACGGGTGAAACACACACCACACACACACACACACACACACAATTATATTAAATAATTAACAGCAAAAGAAAAAAACACATTAACTGTGTCTATTTATTTTAGACAATTCTTTCTTGTGTTTCAAAAACAGAAAAAATATCATTTCATTCCTTTTTATATATATATATATATATATCAACGTAAAGAACGACGCTTGTATAGGAGAACATCCCGCGCAAGATGAGGAGGGAGAACGAACAAATGAAAAAATGAGGTAACAACCCGGGAATCGAACCCGGGATCTTCCGATTGCCGGTCAGATATGATAACCACTACACCATGGTCCTCACTCGATCAGAAGTCGTAATTCTCCTACATACGCGCAGAAACCAATGCCCCGAGGGGGGCACCTCCCGCATGCCGCACCTATGTATATATTTCAATTGCAAAGAACACGCAGTATAATTAACGGTAAAGAACGACGCTTGTATAGGAGAACATTCGCGCAAGATGAGGAGGGAGAACGAACAAATGAAAAATGAGGTAACCACCCGGGAATCGAACCCGGGATCTTCCGATTGCCGGTTCGTTCTCCCTCCTCATCTTGCGCGGAATGTTCTCCTATACAAGCGTCGTTCTTTACGTTAATTATGCTGCGTGTTCTTTGCAGTTGAAATGTATACATAGGTGCGGCATGCGGGAGGTGCCCCCCTCGGGGCATTGGTTTCTGCGCGTATGTAGGAGAATTACGACTTATGATCGAGTGAGGACCATGGTGTAGTGGTTATCATATCTGACCGGCAATCGGAAGATCCCGGGTTCGATTCCCGGGTGGTTACCTCATTTTTTCATTTGTTCGTTCTCCCTCCTCATCATGCGCGGAATGTTCTCCTGTACAAGCGTCGTTCTTTACGTTAATTATACTGCGTGTTCTTTGCAGTTGAAATGTGTATATATATATAAGATAAACAAAAAACAACGAAAGAATTAATTTTAAACTAACTTCAACTAAATTGTCTATTTCATTTCTTTCCTTCTTTGAACTCGTCTCTGGAAAAAGATTCTGAGCAGGTGTCCCTCACGCTAACCGCAAAACTGACCACAAAGTTCCATTTGACCTACTTCCGTACTTTCTCTTGACAAAACCTTCGTCTGACTCCAAATATTAATAGTATTACGCTTATTACTACTCAAGTTAAAAACATGATTTATTCTAAAGGCGAGAGAGAGAGAGAGAGAGAGAAAGTGAGGACCACACACACACACACACACACACACACTATATATATATATATATATATATATATATATATATACATATAGGGTGGTACAAATTACAGTAGTAACAATAATAGCTAATTCAGTTTTCACCGAATTGTTCATCTTGACGAGGGTCAAACCTTTCACTCCGCCTTAGACCTACAGTTTAACGTGGAAACCGAATACATTAATCCGGGCGGGGTGAAATGTCATCGCCCCGATCTCTCAACAGCACCCGCCGGCTAATCCACTAGGATACCTAGGGTACCCATTTATCAACCAACCCAAACAGACATTCAATAACTAAATACAAATTAATCACACAGCCACGCGAGAAGTCAAACCGAATACATTAATCCGGGCGCGGAGAAATTACAATGTCATCGACCGATTTCTCAACAGCACCCGCCGTCTAATCCTCTAGGATACCTAGGGTACCCATTTATCAACCAACCCAAGCAGACATTCATTTTCATGAGTTATTTATTCACACATCTACTCGAGAAGTAAAAATCCACAAGTCAGGAATCTTGGGAAAGCTGAGTTTAGCGTGGGTGCAAAACATAGTAATGCACAATAATCTTCTAGATTCGATATTTGTGTCATAGGATATTACTGTGCTGTTAATGTCAGAGTAGCGTCGCTAATTTTGTTTCCTGCGGTACTGAGCTGTGCCACTCTGATGAATATATTCCTATAACGAGCTGCATCCGAAAAATTGAGGCTCAATTAGTATGGCCGCAAAATAATAAAATATTGTTGTGATCAATGTTGCGGGGTATATTGTCATTCGCTTAGAACACTTCTTTTTTATATCCTTTTATGTTTAATGCCACGTGATGGTGGTAATCTCCTCTTCCGGTCAGCCCTCTTCTTCTTCCCACCACCACGCATTTTTCTCTTTGCAGCTTTGATGACTTCGTCCCGTGTACGTTTTAAATGTTTTTTTTAGAGCTTCTTTAGGTTTAGCCCCAGCCAATGTGTCTTCTGCAGCGTTAAGACCTGATTGTAGCGCTTTCCTTCCGAGGTATCTGGCACCCCTATTCAGCAAAGGAACAGCCGTACGTAGTATGGTTGAAAAAATGGACCCAAGTCCACTACCACGCTGGTATCTCACCCCTCGATAGACGGTGAAAGGCTTTCTGTCCATTATAACTCAGTGCGTCGAAAGTGCGGCTTCACTGTTAAGCTCCCGTCACCGAATGGGAAATTTTTACCCTCAATCGTTCTTATATATATTGAGATATTGGTTATTAGATTAGTTGGGATATTCACATAATGGGGTCTGTCATATGTAATACTTAAACTACTTCCTCTATGGTTGGGAATGTGAGCTATGCGCAGCAGGCCTGCCTGGGTATCCCCAACAAACTGGTACTCCACTATATTGCTGTAAATATAGCACATGTCTGGGGGCTGAGAGCTTTCACCAATTTCTCCATCTTCAATTGATACATTAACTGGACAAGTCATGCTGTGCCTCGTGAAAGGTATCTCTTTGGAAGGCTGATCGATATCGCCCCTCGGTTAATTTTGAACACTCTTCGTCTTTAATATTTCTGTTAGCCTTTGATTTTAGGATTAGAGTATGTGCAGGGTTTCCTTTGTTTACGATTTCGTATACTAAATCATCGTAAGATTTGAGTTTTTTAAACTTACGTTTAAGTCTCTCACAACATCCTCAGCCGAACCATAACGGCCCGGCCTAGTGTTACTTCTGTACTGTAATACCGTGCAACCTTAGTCCGGGATACGTATAGTTTCATCCCGAGTTACCCGGCTTTTTCACACTCATTACAGTCTCTAAGAATCGTAAAAACGGTATCTTTATAATCAATATTTAAAAAGAGGGTGTCCAGCTGAATTTCACATATCCCCACCTCATACGAATCACGACCAATTCAATGGGTCCGTGGAGCTCTGTTACAAAGTTGGCTAGTGTGTTGTTAGGGTGTACAGACAGGGACGAGGAGGACGGGAGTGTGACGTAGAAATGGTTAGGAGCCATGTTGCATACTATTTAAGCTTCATTATTGCATCAGCTTTTATATAGGTGTTGAAGCTTTCTGGGTACCCTAGCCATTTCACCAGGTACATTTTTCTCTTTCCTGAACCTTTGCTTCCTAAAATTTTCTCAATTTTAAACACATTTTTTCCTAAATTAAATGCCACTTTCTGCAACTCCTCGCGGTAAAAGCCTCCTGAGATTTCTTCCCCATTCAAATCTTCAACGTAATACATCATTATCTCACCTTTAGGTCTCATAGCCCTAACTTTAAAAATCTCACGTGTCCATCCTTGCTCAAATCCCTTCGCGAATTTATTTCCCGAACGCGACAGCCTTACATAATCATTGATTTTGAAACGCGCAGAGTGTGGTGGTGGTGTTCCATCTCTTCTCACCTCTGGGCGCGTACCTCTTTCTAAAACTCGTTAGGTGTTGTCCCAATCGTGCGATGGTGTGAGCGGTTGTAGGATGAGGCCAATGATTCCAGAATGTCTAGAAATCTGTATGTGTTTTTATGTGTAAAATAGCGGTGCATGCGTTCCTTTATGGTACGTTGAACTCTTTCAGCTAAAGAAGCCTTATGTATAGAATTGGTAGTGTAATAGCTGATATTAAACTCTGTCAACATGTTCTGAAAAGCACGGCCTATAAATTCCTTCCCCATATCCGTACAAAAATAGCCAGGAACCCTGTTTTCTTTTAACATCAGCGTTTTGGTGGCTTTAGCAACTGTTTCAGGTGATTTATTTTTCAGAGGAATTAGCCACAGATATCTAGAGAATACATCTATTATGAATAGAATGTAGCGGTAACCATCGTTATACACAGAATATCTTTGCATGTCTGTTAAATCTGCTTGCCAAATAGAGTCAATCGAAGCAGCTGTTGTCTTGGCTGTTTTAAACCTTTTTCTCACAGGCTTATGAAGTGTATAAGCGTCCTGCTCCCGCAAAAATCTCTCAACATCTTTTTTTCCTACTCCGTAAACACTTCTGTACAGTCTATCTACGCCTCCGTAGGAGGCTGGGTTAGAAATGTCATAATAACGTCTTCTTAATATGTTAGCCATTTGCGTATTTTAGAGGCACGTGGGTAGGGTTGACCGTTGTTTAACCTCTTCTTTCTCCTCTTCAAAGGTGTTACCGCCGGGGGTGATGGCGTCTTCAATTGTGTCACGTGCGTCGCATGTTCCAAGTCTTTTAACCTGTTCAGATTTCCTATCATTGTTTTGGGGACATTTATTTGTTGTAGTCTTGCTTTAATATGCTTCCATCCTGATGGTGAGGGCCTATCCCACTTTCTCACCAGATCATGGACAATGTCTACGATATTCGATCCCTGTACCTTTGATCCTTCCACAATGATCTCGCCTGTATCGGTCCATTGTATGGCTGGGTCCTCATTCAATAGATTATAAAGACTTAAACCTTTATTCCTCAATGTATGTGGGAGGGTGCTTTTTAATACATGCTCGATGTTCTGTGTGGCTGACCCCTTAATCTTTGGTTGGTCAGCTGTATCGTCGGACAGGTCCTATGTCACCATGTCCATCGTTCCCGTGCTGTGCCTAATAACCACGGGAATCTCTGTCGGGTTCTTATAATTTTCGTACTCGTGAAGAAATTTCTGCAGAGCTTCTTGGTATAAGATTCTTTTCTCATCAGGTGTTTTTTCACTGTTTAATAGGGCTAGCAATTCGCTTTCCATTCTTTTAAGCCTGCTTTTACGGGGATCTAGATCCGTGTCTGGATTCTTTGCAGTGAAGCATACACCTCGTGTGGAATCACTACCACTTTCTTCATTATATTAATCTAGTCAGTAAAGGACCCAAAACTGAAAATAAGATGGGGAGGAATGACCCTCCTCTTTGTACAATAATTCGTTTTTTCTTCCCTACAGTTTGACTTTTACGAGCGAGTGCACGTATTATGTTCTTGTAACGGCGTAGGCGAGCCTTCTGAGGTGGTTTCATTGATACATTGCAATTTATAACGTTAAGACAGATTTCACAGATGCATTTTAAAAAGTCGGAGTCGATATTTTTAATAAACATCTGCTGCATTGCCCGGGGCAGTCGATGATAGATTTTTATTAATTCATGGTATTTCTTTAGCCTCTTTGTCATTCTGGAATATACACCGTTTCAGGCTCGTTTGGAAATATATTCGTTCTTAGAAGCACCCTAAACGTGTTTCGCGGATGAAGGTCGCAAAGCAAATATCCGTAACGCGTGCTTGTAGCTTCTTTATAAACTTCCAAAAACTCCTTACGCTGATTCGGGAACATTTGATTGGCTAATACCCCAATTTGTGATACATCTCTACGTTGCGCGAATAAGACTAGATATTGTGTATTTAACGATACATCGCGCATGTATCTATTTTTGAAAAATAGATTCTGATTGATGAAGAACACGCTTATGTTAAGATGGTGGGAGAATACTGTAAATGTCTCGGCAAACGTTTTATCCATCTCCAACATGAGATCGTCAATTACAATGACTGTATGTTCATTTCCCTTTAACGAATTAACATCATATACACCTTTGTGGAACAAAATACATCTTGGTACTCGTTGAACACTGATTGATACGTCGAATAGCACCATATAACTTTATGCACAAATTTTGAGAACATCTCTCCCTTTTCTTTAATGATTTTAAGCATAAACACAGTTTTACCACATCCTGTAGGTCCAGATATAATACATGTGGATGGGCTCGTGAACCTGAATTTTTCTACAGAGTCCATTTCTAACACGTCACACTCCTAAGTGGGTCATTTACAAAATATTACAAATTTTGAGTGCTGCTCCTTATATTCTACAGTCTTGTTTTTCTCTTCTCCCACAGAACCGTGAATGACGATGAGGTACAGCACCCCATCATCGACATTACAGATGACCCCGACGACAGTGTAGTTGTGATCACAGAATCCTTCCCCGCCGACGAATCCTCACCAGCGATACCTGTAGCACGCGACAATTCAAAGCGGAGCATGAAGAGCCCTCCACGTCAGGTATAAAGCGTGCCAGGATTGCGCCGGTTGTTAGACCACCAGTAGTAGAGCCCCAACCCTCTACGTCTTACGACACAACCCCACAATAGTACCTTCCTCAAATAAAAATATATCCCCTTACCTGTTCAATCCTGTACATCCTCCGCAGCAGCTTCTCGCTCTGTTGAGGATGGCATAACATTCGAGTTGGTGCGTACCGATGCCCCCACCCCAGTCTTGACTAGAAATCGGTATATAGTCAGGGTTGATCCTAGATCCGTGTATAGCAATGGTGTTGAACACGGACTACGGCGCATAGTTGAGCGTATTGTAGAGTTTGCCCTTCAGAACCGCGACGAACGTGAAGTCAGGACGATGCTGTCTTTTGGATTCGGGTCAGATGACGGAGATGTAGATGATTTTTGGGTAGTAATACCTTCAGACGTTTGGCAGCTGAAGATATAGAGTATATATTAGGCCGTATAATGCAGGCCTCTCAAAGTAGTATAGCCTTCAATATGGACAACTTCACGGTAAATATTGACCGTGTATTCCGTGTTGCGGGTCATAGCGCCACACCTTATACTCTTAACTTCAATTCTCAGGCTATTTTAGGGCATATAAACGTCGATCGTGGTTGCGGCTTTATAGCAGTAGTCTTGCCGTATGTTTACTGTACTAAATACACGGACCCAAAAAATTTGGTTGCCTACGGTAGTGGAGCATGCCCGTAAACTAGCTGTAGACTGTAAATTTGAGTTTGACTGTGCTGTGGGTCCTGAAGAACTGAGAAGGGTAGAACAGGAAATGAATGTTCGTATAGGTGTATTTGGAATGGATGATCGTCATAGGACTGTGTATGTTTTTAAAAGCAGTATGAAAAAAAGTACAAGACCCCTACTTATTTTAGGACTGTCAGGGACAACGTATTTCCCCATCCGTAATATAAGGGACCTGTACGCGAGTTATGATAAAAGTCGAAAATATGGGCGACATCATGATTTGTGTAACGGATGTATCGAGCTTGCGGATGATATAGTGAAACATTATAAAGATTGCCACATGGTATGTGAGCAGTGTGAAAGCTCCAAATGTGAAAGCCGTGTAGTTGAAGCTGAGAAGAGGGACTGTGATGTGTGTAGACGCACATTTTTCAATAATAACTGTTTTGAGCTCCATATATCAATTGGCACGTGCAGGAAAATGAGAATCTGTGAATGTGGTATGTTTCATATGATGGATAATTGGGGTAATTTCAGGCATAAATGTTATGAAATTCACTGTCCTACATGCCGTAAGAAGTATAAGGCGGATGGAGTAAAGCATGTATGTTATATGAAGGATGTTAAGCCTAAAAATAACCCTTGGATAACTGTGTACTACGATATAGAAATATACACGAACCCAGAAACCAAAGCGGTTATTCCACATTTACTTGTAAGCCAGACTATCTGTGATGAGTGCATGGAGATCGAGTGTAATGAGTGTCACAAATGCGGTAAACGTACAAACGTTTTTAAAACGAGTGCCTACGATAGCCCTGTGAAACGCTTTGTGTCCTATCTTGTCAAGCTAGCGGACAAGTTCAAAAAAATGACTGTGTACATTCTCGCCCATAACGGGGCAAAATTTGACACACAGTTCCTTTATAAGGAGTTGCTTGAGCATGAGTCATCTGAGATATTTACAGTGATCCCTTGAAAAGAGGCAACAAACTAATACAGATGCAGATAAGAGGTAATGTACAGTTTAAAGACACTTTATTATTCACACCTTGTAAATTAGCAAAGCTACCCAAGGTGATGGGTGTAGCTGCTGAGGTTTCAAAAGGATATTTCCCTTACACATTCCTCACTAGCGAAACTTTGAATTACGTAGGACTACCTCCACCCAAACATTACTTTAACTATGAATGTATGAGTTCAGAAGAACGTGAAGATTTTAACCGATACTACAACAGTTTTAATGAATCTAGTCCTTATAATATAGCTGATGAATGTGAGCGTTATTGCGAGAATGATGTGCGCGTGCTTAGAGTATGTTTCCAGGCCTTTAGAAGGATGTACATAGGCCGTTTCAAATGCGATCCGTTGCAAGTCGCAACCACCATCGCTTCATTATGTTTTACGGTGTTCAAGAATAACTTCATGCATAAAGACACCTTAGCCATTATTCACAGAAACAATCCCCGCAGTTATGGCCACAAGGCTATTTACTGGCTCATACACCTACATCAGCAGACAAGTGTATACATAAAGCACGCCCGCAACACGGTTGAAGTATCCATTAAGATTAATGGTCGTGTTTTTTGGGTTGATAGACTAAGTGAAAACCGTGCCACTGGTGAGAAGACTGTGTACTCGTTTAACGGTTGCTGTTGGCACGGATGCCCCCGTCCTGAGTGTGGAATCGCAGGAGATATCCAAGGTAGATCTCCTGCCGACTGTTTTGCGTGGACCCGCACCCGCGATCAACTTATAGGATCCCAGTTCACTCACAAAGTCTTGTGGGAACATGAGTATGATGCACGGATGGAGACAGACGGACAGTACCGTGAAGAAATAAACACGATCAAGCGTTCAATGGTGCTGGATCCTCTCAAATGCGGTGATAGCTTGTTCGGAGGGCGTACAAATCCCTTCAAGCTATACTTTTCGCCTACGGATGGTGTGAAACTCCATTACTACGACTTCTGTTCTTTATAGTCCTACGTGATGGAGAACAATCCGTACCCCGTAGGTGCGCCTGAGAAACTGGTGGGACCTGACCTACCCTCCATCGACGAGTTCTCAAGAAATTTGAACCGGTACTATTTCGGCCTTTCTTTCGTAGACGTACTTCCCCCTCGCGATTTATGGATGCCGATCTTACCCGTCGTTATCGATCACAAGCTCATGTTTCCCTTGTGCGTGAAGTGCGCAGAAGAGAACAATGGTCATTGTGACCATACAGCCCACCAGCGTAAGATTAGAGGTGTATACACAAGTCCAGAGCTGGATCTAGCTGTTCGCCATGGCTACAGCATATTGAAGATACATGAGGTGTGGAGGTTTCAGAAGCTACCCAACCTTTTCACACCATATATATAAACGCTTTTTTGAAAGATAAGGTCGAAGCATCAGGGTATCCGCGAGGAGTTGATACCGAAGATGAAAAGTCGGCCTATATTCAACGTTACCGTGACCCTGAAGGTATACAGCTTGACCGTTCCCAAATTGTAAAGAACCCTGGCAAGCGCTTTAGTGCAAAGTTGTGTCTAAACAGTCTTTGGGGAAAATTTGCACAGAATACCGCCAAAGGGAACGTCCATTTGGCACAAAGTTATAGTGATGTCTGGGATTATGCCAATGCTCCCGATAAAGAGGTCATGGAGATCATGAATGTAGGTAATACTTACATAATAAAGTACAACAATACCGAATTGGCCACAGATACCTCACGGGTTACAAACATACCTGTAGCCAGCTTCACAACGGCCTACGCACGCATCAAACTTTGGGGCTTATTGCATTCTCTTGGGCGGAGGGTATTGTACGCTGATACAGATAGTGTGATATTCACAGAGAGGGATGGTGAATACATGCCACCTATTGGTTTAATTCCTCGGTGAGTTGACTGATGAGATCAAGGATGAGTATGGAGACACCGCATACGCCGACTCTTTTGTCTCAACAGGACCAAAAACTTATGGGGTACGGATGAGGGTGGGGGAGGATATGAAATATATCATGAAGGCAAAGGGTATCACGCTCAACCATGCGAATCGGCGGGTCGTTAACTTTGAATCGTTGAAGGATCTAGTGTGCTTGGACGATGATGAGGGTGATCGGCCTCCCCAACTAACTGTAGGCACCCACAATTTTCGGGCGCAGAAGGTGGGGGGCGTGAAGGAACTTAGGGGTACTAAGGTGTGCCGTAACACCTATAGGAAACGTTACCAGCTACCTGGTACCTATGATACCGTACCCTTTGGATACCATAATCTTTGATGTGTCTATTGTTAACTTATTTATTACACGTATTTGTAAATATATATATACCGTATTTCCCGGCGTATAACGCGCACCCTAATTTTGAAGAGAAAATTATTTTGAAGAGAAAATTTAGGAAAATAAAAATTTAGGAAAAAATATACCTCCTACCTCACTTCACATGTACAATTTTAATGAGTTAATTTTAACGGAGGGTGATTTTTGGAGTATTTTGGGGGGAAAAAAGTGCGCTTTATACGCCGGGAAATACGGTATATACCTTGAATATAATCTTTGATGTGCCTATTGCTAACTTATTTATTACACGTATTTGTAAATATATACACCTTGAATATTTCGTTTATTAAATAAATCGTGTTTCAATTTGTGTTTCACTTTCTCCTGTGTGTGTGTGTGTGTGTGTGTGTGTGTGTGTGTGTGTGTTTGTGTGTGTAAACAGGAGAAAGTTCTAAGCTCCGCCCACTGTAAGACCAGCAACGTGAGTCATGCTACTACCTGGGCTTCCCTGCGTGCTCAGTTGATTGCAGTAAGCCCTGGACATCAGACGTGTATTTTCCCGCGTAGACAGAAAATAGTAATGGCTACCTTTAATATTGCTCGTTCAACGTTTAGGAAATGGTATTTTGCAAAGTGTCAAGATGTAGTGGATACTGAAAAACTCCCTATTCCGCCCTCCTTTGACGCTTTTAAGGTTACATTGAATCGTGCGAAGGGCAAGATGTACAAATACTCTGTGGCTATTCTGGTGTGAGCATTATAGGATTTCGTGGGACAAGTGATGTGTTGAACTATGTTGTAGGACTAAACTTTATAAAAGCTTACATGTACCGTGAAGTAAAAGAAACAACACGTGCAGAAGAGAAACAACGGTTATGGATAGTGAGTCTTGTTGATGAGTGGTGTGACAAGCGTTATTATGTCATGTTGCATCATACCGAGTACTCGTACCCTGCGACTGAAAATGTAAATCTCGTCATCATGGAGAATCTTAAGTATTTTTATCACTCTATTAATATATATCATGACGAAGTTTGTAGTGAGGTTCTGGCTATTGCCCTGCGTGAGTTTTTAACAGACTTTAGAGATGAGTATCGCTTGTTAAACAAAAAGGAAAAATATGGGCATAAGTTCCTCTCAAATAGTGCGCCGGAATGTGAAGATGTTTAGTTTGTGGAAATGGCGAGTGGTAAAACATTAAAACCGTTATAAAATGTGTTTAGTTCGTGAAAATTACCCTGAAGGAAAATGCCTGGTGCGTATTCTGGGAAGTGGGAGTGATAAAACATTAAAACCGAAATTAATTCTTCTATCGGAAAATTTCTCCAAACACCTGCCCAATATAATAGGATACAACGATTCATGTTGGATCAGCGCCGTACACGTTTCATTATATTATGGTGTGACTCACTCCTCCCGTCGAACCGTCGCATTGCATGTGCCTCATAGTTATCTCAGAGCTTGAGCCGAGTGGACGTGCGCTCCTCGAATACGATGGAACTTCCTTTGAGCATCATTCTCAACGCCGTGTACGATGTGTCCGTGACGAAGTTGTTGCGCGTGTTCAGGCGTAAATCCGGTATCGTTAACTATGTACTGGAAACGGATTGTAGACAAACAAACAAACGGAATGTTGTTTATTTAAGTGTCGAGGAGATGAATAGAATCTTCGTGATAGTTGAGAAGTGGAGTGAAGATCGTTATAAAATTCCTACAGGTGTAGGTACAAGAAGAGAGCAGATTAGTGACACCCCCTCATATGCCATTGTATGTACGTTGTGTATAAATAACGATCGGCCATGCATTGATATACGGCTGATGTGGAAGAATGATTCTGATAATAACGCTCTTGTCCCTACGCGAAACCGTTTCATCCTCGACAGAATGTTTGAAATCGTCGGATTCCGCAAGCTGAAGCCTATATTAGACGCGCGTGTTACGGATATGTTTTTTTGATACGGTTCTTGAATACGCATACACCGCTCTGCTCGATGGGTTTACCGAGTGTAGGGTTCAACAAGGTGAGAATGGTCTAGAGCTGGACGTTTATTTAAAAAGTTTAGACTCTTTGCAATATCATGAACTTTGGTACAAAGCACTTGATCGGTACAGGGCTGAGCTCACCTACACCGTTCACCCTGAAGAACTATTTCTTTATATAACGAGCAGCTGTCATAACGATTTAGAAGATTATTTCAACTGTCGCTATGCAGTGTGAAGAAGAGTTCACGATTGAAAAGCTCGGGTCGGTAGAAATAAATCCTCGATTGGAAAGGCGTTTATAAACTTGTATTTGACGCTGTGGCTAACGATGAACCCTTTGTGTGTGCTTTTGATTGTATTCTAGACGTATTTAAAGATAACTTACCAACCGGCTGTAAAGTGGGCACAAAAATAGTACTGGACGATATGAAGGCCCTTTATATAGAGTATAGATATCCCTATACCTTAAGCGATGAAATATTATTAAACCGCGTATACTGCGTAATGCAGAGCAATAACGCTGTAATTGTAGACTCGATTAAGTGCGAGTTTAGTGTTTTGAAAAAAAAGTGAAATGTATTTATATATTTAACATAATTGTGTGTGTATATATATATTTCGCCTGTACTGCTATATTGATGGCTATACGTTTTGTATTTCTTATTTTTATTTTGTGTGGTAGAAGATAAAGTGTATGTATTTATTTATTTAACATAATTTTGTGTATGTGTATTTCTGCTATATTGATGGTTATATTACTTCTTATTTTTTATTTCTTGTTTTTTGATCATTCCAATGTATATTTTATTTTCTATATATTTCCATAATATAATTGTGTATATATATATATTTATCCTGTACTGTTATATTTTTTTGATCATTCCAATGTATACTTATTTTCTCTATACTTACAATGTATATTTATTTTCTATATATTTACAATATTTAATAAACAGAATGATGTAATGTTGTTTTATTTAATTCTTTTGGTTGTAAACAATTATACCAAATGGCTGGTTACGCCTTCTAAACCTACTGACAGATTTCTAAGCCAACTGTTAAGAATTAGTTAAATAAATGGCACAATCTTTAACCTAATAATGTATATCTGAACAATTAAAAACGGCAACTCGTGTGAAATAAAATAAATGGTGGTATCTAGCAACTCACCCTAATAATGTATACCTGAACAATTAAAATAAAAAGTGGTATCTGACAACTCAACCTGTACAAGCCATTTACGCCTTCTAAGCCAACTGGCTGATTAGGGGCCTATAAGAGGACGGCGGATCGGCTGAAGTGTTAATATGCACTTGGCTCCTGCCACGTGAACATCTCTTCCTTCCTCTCCTTCTCCTGTCTTTTTCTTGGGGGATAACGCCTCCTCGAAGTTTCATGACCCTTGTTGCACCTGCAGCATTCCCCACCCCCTTCATTGCATACCCCCACCCCCTTTACAACATTGCAACATTGAACATTACCTCTGCAACATCTCTGCACTCGTCCATTTTGCGTCCACACTACTCTCCCGTGTCTGATGATCGTCTCCATATCCAGTATAGGGGCTCAGCGATTGCATTCTTGCAATTTTTGATCAGTGTGGCATTCCATATATCATCCGCGTAAAGTCGAAATCCGTTATACTTTCCCCTTGTGGTTCTTCTTCAAAGAACGCGTTTCTATTGCATATCAATTTGTCAGTTTTTGGGGTACTGAAAGATGATTCGTACTGTGCTCTTAATATTTCAGATACTTCTGTTAGATCATCAGATAAAGCACTGTTCTCATTTTTTAAAGGTCCGATAGTCACATGGTTTTTCGACTTTCTTTTTCCGAAATTATAGAAGTACTTTGAGTTAGCCTTTATCGCTTCTATAGCGTCTTCTTTTTCTGTATGCTTCTCGATTAGGTCCTGTATGACGACATCGATACTTTGCAGTTTATCATTTAATATTTTTCTGATATTGTTATCTTTACAATTACTTAATTTTCCAGTCATTCTTTTTCTCTTTCGAAACATTGCCCTCTTTTGTCTCTCCAACCTGCTTCTCTTTCCTCTTTGTTGTATCTTTGGGACATGTTTTTCCACAATTTCTAACGTCTTCTCCTCTAACGTCATTAGCATCTCTTCCGTTGTCTTGGCCTCGAAAATGGTTTTCCAATCTATTACTTCCATGCTGGATGTCACATCTTCCCAGTTTATAGCTTTGGAGTGAAAATTAAAAATTTCGAATTTGCTTCTTTCTGTTGTGCGTGTTCTTTCCTTTCTGTTGCCTTTATATTAGTTGTTATTTCAATGATGTTGTGGTCCGATATCATAGTTGGGGATATTTCTACATTATCAATTAGATTACTGTTGTTTGTGAATACCAAATCTAGCCAGTTGTTTTTTCTTGTGTTCTGTTATTTCTTGCGTTAACATAAATTCATCAGTTAGACTCGCAGGGGTCACCAACCTGGGCGTTAGCGCCCACTAGTGGGCTCACATTAAAGGTAATTAAACATTTACTTCATTATTTATTTTATCGATTATGTTGATTTATTCTTTTTGATCTAAGGTGGGAGATAAGCTTTTTTAATTTTCAAAAAATCGTAAAAGTGGGCGGCGAACAAAAAAAAGGTTGGTGACCCCTGAGCTGGAGCTAGTAGCATATTTACCTGCTCCTGGTCTTCCCGTGTGCCCCCCCTTGTCCTGGTGTATACATATATTTTTTCCTATCCTTTTATATTTCATGAATGGGAAATTAAAATCACCACAGAGAAAAATATTTGGGGTGGAGAGTGTAGATCTTTTACCAAGTTTCTTACCTCTGTAATGGAATCTGAAAATTTTGAGGTTGGCGTGTTTGGGGTTCTGTACATTACAATTAGTACCTTATTTAATTTTTCAATTTTTGCTGCTACACATTCTACGTAGCTGTTTGAGGTACTTATAGCCATTTCTGCTATGTGCCTTTCGCGTGCGTAAATAGCACATCCTCCTTTACGTCTCACTGTTCTGTCGGCTCGGAGGATGTTATAGTTGTTAATTTGTATTTCTTTTTTGTCAATACAGGACTCACAATTTTCACAGTTCGCCTGGCAGTCCTTTAGATGAGTTTCCGTTAGGCATGCAAAGTCTGCTCTGGCTTCTTGCATGAGTCCTTTCAGGTATAAAACTTTGTTCGTGGAATGGTTTGATTTAAGGCCCTGAATGTTGGCTAGGATTATTTTTATTTTTTCTTTCGTTTTCGCATACAGGTGGTTCCGATTTGTTCTCAATGGGGGTGCCACTTTCGTTGCCTTGAGGTCCTCCGAGAATTTACCTCTTTTTATCTTTGTCGGTACCTGTTGTCCCGATAACGCATGAAGTGCCTTTGTTCGTACCTTCTGTCCGGTTCTCGGATTCCTATATTTGTCAGCTGGTTTTGTAATTGCTGGATAGTATTTAGCAGCTGAAATGTGTTGGCTGTGTCTAAAAAATTGGCACTCTTCTTTGATGTTCGCTTTTTTTTGTTCACTCGTTGCGTTTCTTTGAGGGTGGTGGTACCGGCATTTTTTTCCGTATTTGCAACTCCCATATCTTGCATAAGTGTTGCAGACCGTAAGATGGTGGAACTTGCATTTCTTATCAAATTTGCAGTATCCACTTGTGTAATGCGTGTTGCATAATGTGGGATGTGCATATATGCATTGCCCTTCCCGATATCTGCAGTTCCCTTTCACGTTTGGACCACTAAAAGACGCTTTGAGAGGTCCTGCAATTCAAAGGTAATGATGACCTGAAGGAGGCGGTGCATGACTGGCTACGCACATAGCCAAAAACATTCTTTTGTGATGGCATTAGGAAGCTTGCAGATCGCTGGACTAAGTGTATTGAGAAACAGGGAGACTATGTTGAGAAGTGATGTGTTTATAATCTATCAGATGTAAAAACAAAATTGTGAAAATAAAAAGGGCGGATACTTATTGAATTACCCTCGTATATATATATATATATATATATATATGAATAGAAACGACATAAGTGTTAAGGAACGTTTCTGCACACGAGGAGGAGAGATAACGAATAATGAAAAATGAGGCGAACCGCCCGGGAATCGAACCCAGGGCCTTCCAATTGCCGGTTGGTAGAGCGTCCAACCGGCAATTGGAAGGCCCTGGGTTCGATTCCCGGGCGGTTCGCCTCATTTTTCATTATTCGTTATCTCTCCTCCTCGTGTGCAGAAACGTTCCTTAACACTTATGTCGTTTCTATTCATTTATATACTGCGCGGTCATTGCAGTTATATGCATATATATATATATATATATATATATATATATACCGGGCCATTCAAAAAGACGCAACAGTTTAAATTGCTTATATTTCGTAATATTGTTAACGTACAGGAATGATTTTTGTATTAGTTTACAGCGTACACCTGGGGGTTTTGTTACCGCTTAGGCCTAGTAGCGTAAGGCGCTAGGCGAACGACTCTTGTAGCTATAAACACACGTTGTTGTAAAGTGTACATCTTCCTAAACACTGACCAATGACGCGCTACTACACCTTAGGCTACAAGAGTCGTTCGCCTAGCGCCTTACGCTACTAGGCCTAAGCGGTAACAAAACTCCCAGGTGTACGCTGTAAACTAATACAAAAATCATTCCTGTACGTTAACAATATTACGAAATATAAGCAATTTAAACTGTTGCGCCTTTTTTGAATGTCCCTGTATAAAATATATACATATAATATATATATATATATATAATATATTATATAATTCTCCTACATACGAGAAGAATCAAATCTCCCTCCTCATCTTGTACGGAACGCTCTTCTACACAAGCGTCGTTCTTTACATTATATATATATATATATATATATATATATATATATATACACACACACCACACACACACATATATATATATATATATATATATATATATATATATATATGTATGTATATATACACACGAGTGTGTATATACAATATATCCCCTAAACCCGAGAATAGACTAGGAAACCGAATGAAATTTTTTAAATTAAGACGAATCAATCAAGAACAGATGTGGACACGAATTTACTAATAGATTTTGAATTCTCAAAAAGAGAGATAGTGATGTAATTAATGGTTCTGTTGTAGATACAAAAAAATTCAGTTCCAGGGCCAGACACAGAGTGCAATGTTTCTAAGAAAATGCAAGTAAAGTATATCAAAAGCTGAATACTGTACAGTACTTCTTATGGAGAAGATCGTTCGACATAGGACGAATCCCACGCACGTGGGAATCCCATGCGAATATTGTAGCTCTGGGGTAGTGTAACAATGTCGCTCTGCACAATGTTCACATGTATAATGTCGACACCAACATTTCTGAAGTCGCATAATGTCGAAAATCTGGACCATATCCAGGTCAGTTAAATTTGTATTAAGTTTGTTTAAATCAGGTCAGGTCAGGTTAGGTTCGGTTTGGTTAGATTAAGTTTGTAATTTTCATTGAAAATCAGAAGTGTACGTATGCATCAGTCACTTACTCTCAGTTAAAATATTAAACAAACGTTTCATTTTCATTTGAAATCTACGTACTTGCATAAAATCAAACACCGACATTATGAAGTTCTATTTTAGTCATGTAATGCGTTCCTCTATACAAAGGGAAAAAGAGAACAATACTGAAGAAGTAACAACAACAATGAACTACGGAAGAGATTATAAAAACAATGTAAGATAAATAGATTACACCGAACGCACACGTTAGAGATCTTGAGATAATAATGTTAAGAGAAGTAGAATTCAGATATCATAATATTAATTATAACAATATAACAATTATTACAATTATAGTAAGAAAAATAATGGGAATTATCTGAAGGAGTTTCCATAGCAGCAAAAACAATCATTATGCTAAAAGTACCGGTATGGAAGAGCTTCGTCTTACCACAAACTCAGTATTGCTTAGTAAGTACAATACCAAACATAAAACGACACATTGCTGATATGGAAGCCATACAAGGGCCTTTTACGTCAAAGATAGAGGAAACGAAAGAAGAAAAATATTGATCACATCTACAATCCTTGAAACGCTACCCCGGAAAGAAGACGTGAGCGATATATATATTATATATATACACACACGGGAAATGTGGAAAATACTTCATGTAAGAATGCTTCTCAATTTCAGAATTTAAATAAAAACACACTGGGATGAGAGAAGAAGTAGATTCTGTACTGGCTCAGCTACGGTGAAACAAGGAGCCATGAAAACGAAGATGGAAAATATTCTGAGTATACGGTCCAAAACTCTTTAATTCTGCCGAAAGAACTGAGGAACCTCCAGCACACTAACCTAAATACATCCAAGAATCAACTGAAGAGGTTCTTGTGCAAAGTCCCAGAAGAGTTGGGCCGAATTGGGTCCTGAACACTTGCTAAACAAAACAGGATATATATACACACCGTGCATGGAACAAGGAACTCTTCTGGGAAAATTAAATCCACTATAGTCCGAATAAGTAATGGTAGATGACAAACACTATAGTTTTTTTTCATTTTCATGGTGTTAGCCCGACGTGGGCAACGGGTCACTCGTAAAGAGGCCCCAAGAATATAGCTTCCCTCACCAGCTATCTGCAAAGCAGATAGGATCCAGCTTTGGGACAGGATCCTATCTGCTTTGCAGATAGCTGGTGATGGAAGCTATATTTTTTGGGCCTCTTTGCGAGTGACCAGTTGCCCACGTCAGGCTAACATCATGAAAAAGAAAAAAACTGTAGTGTTTGTCATTTACCATTACTTATTCGGGCTATAGTGGATTTAATTTTCCTAAAAGTGTTCCTTGTTCCATGTACGGTCTGTGTGTATCATGAAAAAGCCTCAGGGGACCATTCTGAGTTCAATCCCATATATATATATATATATATTTTCCGCTATTTTGCGGGGCAGCAGAAACTTCTTTTTTTTTTGTATGTGATAGAAAATCCGTTTATATAGAAAATAAATATATAGTTTCAATAAATTACTAATGTTGTCAAAAGAAAATAATATTTTGTGTGTATAGTTTAAGTACATAAAACAGATTTTCATTTAATTAAAGGTAGACCTACTGTCTACTCCATGGGCTTAATAACTACAGTACCGTGCCAGAATAAAGAAAACACCTTCCTAAAGCAACGGAATGGGCATATGCACCGCTCCCCCGAAAAGTGATGCCCTCGGGTGAAGTATGTCATTCCGAAATAAAGGCAGGGGGTTCTTATCTGAGACGGATATATACTCTTGTAAATTAAAACGTTCCTCTACAAATACGGGGTCAATTTTTTTCCCAGTGTCAAGTGCCTGTCCACGCAATAACAGCAGTCACCGATTTTTACAGTGGGCTGCTTTGAGAAGATAACAGAGTGCCAAAACTGATCAGACGTGTCACTGTCCTTCATCCGCATGAACCACTCTTATCGTTTCCTCTTATTAGTCTCAGAGGTCAATGGCTTTCGTCTAGCTACACAGCCTATGTATCCAGCTCTAAGTTGGACGCTCTCTGAAACTAATAATGGAAACAATATGAGAAGCCAAGTCTGATCAGTTTTGGAACTCTGTTTCTATAACTCTATCAAAGTCCACTACCCACACTTCTTTGTGTGTGTGTGTGTGTGTGTGTGTGTGTGTCGTACGTGGCCGACGTTATTTTACCAAAATCATTTTAAAATCACCACTTTTAATCTCATGGATGAAAAATAAATTTAAACTTTACAAAAAGAATGGAAAAAGTTTAATTTTGATTCTTTGGAAATGTCCGAGTCTGCCTCTATTTTAAAGTAAATCCTATAATCAGAGTATGGGTTTGTCGGCAATTTGCATAATATCCGCCGGCGGTCTGGGTCCGACCCGCCATCCGCCTGTTGGTGACTCCTGCCCTAGGATATTTTCAACTCTCTTCTGCATTTTTAATAGGAGTAGTCAGAGGGAGGAAGGTACGTCATATTCAAAATCCAAACCATACCATGATATGCTATATTAAAATACTTAATGGTATGTAATTATTAATGTTATAGATTAAACTGGGCTACGTCGTAGCCAATGTCGTAACACCGCTTCCCGTTGATCAGCGAAGTTAAGCGACATTGGGTCGGGTAGTAGTTGGATGGGAGACCGCCGTCCTCCGTGTCCAGATTATGCAGCGACCCGTGGTTCGGATTTCAGGTAAAACTGTAGGTCACCTCCGTCATATGACCTTAGATGTTGCGAAGGAGGTTAAACAACCTAAATTATTATTATTATTATAGATTAAACTAATAAATTACTCTTATCATCAGTACGAGTTAATATGGCCTTTTGTTTTGGCCAACTAAAGACTTAATGTGATCTGATCCTAAGCTATGGCAAAAGAAGTTTTTTGCACTGTTTTATTACTTTTAGGTTTAGATTTTAAATAAAAAAATTTTTTAGCAACATCAAGAAAAAAAAAAAAACGAAATTTCGCGGGGTCGATGTAATTTAAACCCCAAACAAAAATGAAACCCATCGCATCGAAATATATATATATATATATATATATATATATATATATATATATATATATATATACAAGAGGGCCGCTCAATATATTTTGCCCCACCTTTTTTTTTTCTTTCTAAGTTTTCTTGTAAATTCCAGAAATTTTGTACACAAGTAGTTGCATACCTTTTTTAAGTTTATATTTTTCCACATAGTCTCAATCCTTTGCTACGACTTTCCTCCACCTCGAAACAAGGGCCTTTATTCCTTGCTGGTAAAAGTCCGCTGGGTTTCACTGGAGCCATCTCTTAACCTCCTCAACAACCTCATCGTCACTCTGTAACTTTCTTCCACGAATAGCATCCTTCATTGGTCCAAACAAATGGAAGTCTGAAGGTGCCAGATCCGGGCGGCTGTGTGGAGGGTGGGGTAACACAGTCAAGCGCATTTGTGTGATGGCCTCTCTTGTTTGCAAACTGTTGTGTGGTCTTGCGTTATCGTGCAAAAGAAGAACGTCTTCCAGTTTTCTCTCCGGTCGAACTCGCTTTATACGTCTCTCGAGTCTCTATAGGGTAGCAATATATGCCTCTGAGTTGATTGTTTGTCCTTTCTTCATAATGTCCACCAGAATCACCTTTTTCATGTCCCAGAAGATGGTGGCCATAACCTTTCCTGCAGAGGGAGCCATTTTGAACTTTTTCTTGCGTGGGGAGTCTGTGTGATGCCACTCCATGGATTGGCGTTTTGTTTCAGGTTCAAAGTGGTGTACCCAAGTCTCATCCCCAGTCACAATTCGTAAAACGAAGTCATCCCCTTCTGTCTCTTATCGAACCAACGACTCAGAAGCAATTTCTTTTCTTTGGGCTTTGTGATCTTCAGTCAGTTCGCGAGGAACAAACTGTGAACACACTTTTGAGTATCCCAGTTGCTGAATTATCGTACTCACAATTCCTTCACTAATTCAGTGAATTAGCTCCTTGTATGTGACGCGCCGATTTGATCGAATGATGCTGTTAGCACGTTGCACAGTGTGAGATGTCACAGCCGATGCCGGGAGACTGCTGCGTGTTCATCATCGAGGCTGGCTCTCCCTCTCTCCGATGATCTCACACGTTTAGACCAGCGTCCAACTGTGCTTCGATCAACAACAGCATCTCCGTAAACGTTTTGTAGACGTTTGTGAATATTTCCAACTGTTTCCTTCTCTGCGGTTAAGAACCCGATAACAGCTCTCTGTTTACGACGCACATCACTGTCAGACGCCATTTTCGAAACTGCGTTAACCATCGGTTTTATACAAGGGCGTTTCAAAGCGGTTTTATACAAGGAAGGAAGGTTCAAACTGGAAAACTCCGGTTATGTGAAGCGCAGAAAGTTCAAACTTACGGCCCAAAAGACATTTTAGCCCCGTGGCCTATTATTAAGCTAAGAAAAAAGGGTGGGCAAAATACAGGGTGTACATAAAGTCAGGATCTATTTTTGTGAAGCACTTGGAAATTATATGGAATTCAATCATCAAATGATAAAGTGGTAACATTTATTAAATAATTAAGAGTAGGATTCGACGTGACGCCCATCAATATCCCTGCACAGCTCAAATCGTTCCGCAGCATTTCTAAACACATTCTGGAGCATTTGCGGAGTTATGTTATCTGCAGCAGTTCGTATACGTGTACGTAAGTTTTCAAGACTCGTAATCTTCGTCTGATAGACGTGCGACTCGATAAAGCCCCATGCAAAGAAATCTAAAGGGGTTAAATCTGGTCATCTCGCAACACAAGGTCTGTTGCTTCCGCGTCCGATCCAGCGATTTGGAAAACGTCCATTTAGATAATCCTGAACAATTTTGGCATAGTGACAAGGAGCACCATCATGTTGGTTCTAAGGGGATAGTATTCTAGTCTTAATTGACGTAATAGAATCTATAAATGGATCCATAAATTGTTTGAACAAAAATTTCTTTTTTTTCTTAGTGATGAGTCGTATTGTATAAAAGGATCCACAAACTGTTTAATCGTTCATTTTCTCCGTTGTAGTTGCATCGGAGTGACGTGTTTGATTTTGTTTCTCATCTCGAGGCAAATCTATTTATATCCCGAGGCAAATTGGGCGTAGTATTACCTAGCCCAATTTGTCTGCCTGCCTCTGCCTTATATGGAGTTAAATGGTGACGTCATAATGTGTGGTTGACTCATCTAACGAATAAGGATTACAGGACGCGACTTGATATGTCTCCTTCAAAGAATTTGATTTCTATATTTAGACCATGTAGCCATTAATTAGACCATGTAGCCACTATTGATTACGGGTGCGAAGCGAAGTTGGACATTGATCATTTGAAAACAAAATAGTATCCAGGTACAGATCATATTGGTAGAGTACCTAAGTTTTCAAGACTCGTAATCTTCGTCTGATAGACGTGCGACTCGATAAAGCCCCATGCAAAGAAATCTAAAGGGGTTAAATCTGGTCATCTCGCAACACAAGGTCTGTTGCTTCCGCGTCCGATCCAGCGATTTGGAAAACGTCCATTTAGATAATCCTGAACAATTTTGGCATAGTGACAAGGAGCACCATCATGTTGATAGACGACGGTACTAACAATCCTATCCCCAATCAGCTGAGGTTCAAGGAATTGCTGCAACATGTCCAGATAAATAAGCCCCGTAACTGTAGCTTCAGCAAAGAAAAAAGGACCATAAACCTTAGATTTTGTTAAACCCATCCAGAAATTAACTTTAGGTGAGTCTCTTTCCCAATTTTGGACGAAATCATTCGGTCTTTCATCTGTCCAAATTCGACAGTTATGGCGATTTACTTTTCCACACGTATGGAAAGTGGCTTCATCACTAAAGAGAATGTTGTCCATTAAATTATCACTCCAGATTTGTTCTACGAGATCAGCACACACAGCACTTCGCCGAGGGAAATCTTCCTCATGTAAATCATGTAAAGCCTGCAAATGATAGCTTTTCTTCTGCAAATTAACTTTCAGAATTTTGTGCACAGATGACGTCGGGAGGCCGAGTCTGTGTGATGCAGCACGAACGGACGTACGTGGCTCCTCAGTGATAATTCTGCATACTGCATTCACGGTAAGATCTGACATACACGGTCGTCCTGATCTTGCTTCATCATTTACAGATCCCGTTCGTTTAAATTTGTTCACCAATTTTCGTATTGTCTTGTCTATTGGCCCCGGCTTATGAAATCTCCTTCTAAACTTCTCTCTGATGTCATTGTATTTCTTTCCCTCGATTCGCCAAATTACTATTGCCACACGCTCTTCTGTATTCATTCTAAGGGCTTCTGAAAAGAAAAATAGAAAAAAATTATTATTTCACAAAAATAGATCCTGACTTTATGTACACCCTGTATATTCAGAAACTCAAAGAGAGGAAGAATTTATTCGTTAATTCTTTCTGTCGAAGAAGAAACGTCTGTTTAGAATTCACTTATTTTCGGTAGTTTAAATCTTCTGCCTCGCTATTCCATTATTTCTCCTTAAGCAATTGAAATACTTCCTTCAACAAAACAAAGCAAAAACAAAAAAAAAAAAAGTAAATCAAAATATAGCATCTAAAGTAAATTAGATTAAACCCAATACAACAAGCGAGCAAACAAGCAAGGAAGCAAACAAGAAAGCAATCAAACAAAACTATACAAAAGGAAAACAAATAAAACAACCGCGAATCAAGATAAAGCAAGATGATGTACGATAGTTCATCTCAAATCCAAATTCGGTCCTCTAATTAAATAAAAAACGTGGTATTAAGAGAGAAACTGGGACATGCTGATTCATGTTTGTTATTTCTGATGAAATGGCCAAAATACACAAAGAAGGGAGTGAAAGTAATCCTCATCTCTTTTCGTATACGTTCAGTGTTTAATCAAAAGAGCTTTTATTCGTGTCAACGAATAAATGCAGAAATTAGCAATATTAGTATGGAAAACTTATGAGTGGGTAGTTGGGAGGTAACGAAAATGGTTCACTGAGTAGGTAGGTAGTTAATCTAACAATTATTAAATTCCTTTTATGTCAATAACTGGGTGGATGAAACCAATTGGTTGCTCACCAGAGTTATTCTCCACACTAGTATTTATATACTGTGTGGGAGGAGCGTGCTCGGTAATGGAGATACATTACCGCTAAACCAACCGAGGAATAAACCAAGACAACGCTGGTACAAGAAGCCCCGCGAAGAAGAGAACAAAGGGAGAACGAAAACGAAGGAAAAGGAAGAACGGGGGCGAGAGGACGTACCAGCAAAGTACGCTCTCGAATGAGACAACCGGAGAAGGGAGAGACTGTAATAACTAAAAGTAAGTGACTAATATGAGTTTTAACACCAAACAGTTAAGAACATTAAATTAAGCTGGGTCAAACAAGTTAGGCCTACATTGTGACCTAAGACCCAGCATCAACTCATAGCTTAACAAAGGTGAAGGTAGATTGCCCTAACCTAATCTTGTGAGGAATCCTACTGTGGACCTCAATTTATCTGCCCGCTCTGGACCATTTCCGGAATCTCTAGGCTGACCCCTCTAGGCTAGACTTGATCTACTCTATAGTTAGACTGGAGATATAAGGGGTGGTTAATTGTGGACCAATTCATACAGAGCATTTTTCGCATTGGTGGTCCGTGTGTGGGGAATTTACAAACCTTAACCTTACTTAACAAAAATTGCAGAATTAGGCTAAATGGTCTAGCCTAAGCCTAACCTGAGCAAGCCTAATTAGGTCTACAACCTAGGGCCTAACTAGGAAACATTTACATTTAAGGAGTCTCATTCTCTTATAAGCCTAACCTGAGCAAGCCTAATTAGGTCTACAACCTAGGGCCTAACTAGGAAACATTTACATTTAAGGAGTCTCATTCTCTTATAAGCCTAACCTGAGCAAGCCTAATTAGGTCTACAACCTAGGGCCTAACTAGGAAACATTTACATTTAAGGAGTCTCATTCTCTCATAAGCTTAGACCTGAGTGACACACAAGTACTTGGGGGGGATTAAACCAAATTTAAACTTGCTGTTTTGTCTGTGCTCTCTCTTCTCTGGTAATTTCTTCTTGTCCAATATTTCATTACGATCCCCAGTTAAACAACATTAGTGAACAAGCATTTAAAATGCATACAACTCCAAGCATCCAATTCTTCTTTTAAGGAAGAATCACTCAACAGATTTTTTCAACAGGCACATGCATTCCTTGCAATCTGTGTATATATATGTATATATACACTGTACTCTTTACATGTGCCACAAATACACTCAACCTATCTGAACATAAGCAATGATTGCATGGGTTACTCAAAAGGGTCTTATGGCCTACTTTGGCCATAGCCCAAACACTGAACCTTGGTCTTGTGGCCTACTTTGGCCATAGCCCAAACAACTGAGCCTTGGTCTTATGGCCTACCTTGGCCATGGGCCAAACAATAAAGGTCTTATGGCCTACCTCAGCCATGGGCCAAAACAATGAGCCTTGGTCTTTTGGCCTACCTTGGCCATGGGCCAAACATTAAATGTCTTATGGCCTACCTTGGCCATGGGCTAAACATTTTCTTATGGCCTACCTTGGCCATAGGGAAAACAATTACAAGGGTCTTATGGCCTACCTCAGCCATGGGCCAAAACAATAAGCCTTGGTCTATTGGCCTACCTTGGCCATGGGCCAAACATTAAATGTCTTATGGCCTACCTTGGCCATGGGCTAAACATTTTCTTATGGCCTACCTTGGCCATAGGGAAAACTATTACAAGTGTCTTATGGCCTACCTTGGCCATAGGGAAAACTATTTGGGTTACTCACTCTCCTGGCTGAGATTGAGAACATCATTAACAATAGACCACTCACTTATGTGAGTGACAACATTAATGACCCAGAACCATTAACTCCAAATCATTTGATTCGGGAGAACAAGTTAGTCTCCTGCCGGACTACAATATAGACTCTTCAGAAGACCCAAACTGGACTCAACGACATGATGAGCTCCAGACTAAGTTACAACATTTAACTAGAGTTAAAGCTCATTTCATTAAACAGTGGAAAACTGAGTACTTGATGGGTCTAAGGGAGAGACATAAACAAATGCCTAAGAAGGATTGGTCTGACACAATTAAGGTAGGGGACCTTGTTCTCATACATGACAGTACTCCAAGACAATACTGGCCTCTGGCTAGAGTTTCAGAACTCAGACCAGGGGCAGACGGGGTAACAAGAGTGGTCAAATTAAGGACTTCAACGGGTGACCACAACAAGAGACATTTCTCTTTTGTACCCTTTAGAGTCTGGACCCAAAACAATGGACTTTGGAGAACCTTCTCCACTGACAGTAACAACTGGAGACACTGAACTTCCAGTAACTATTCCTTTGACAGTAGGAGTGGTAACGCATCCTACTACAACATTGACAGACACAAGACCTCAGCGACAAACAGAATTAAAGGCGCGACTATTTTTACAACAAAAAATAGATGCTGGGGAATTGTAATTTTATCTTCTAACTTTCATTTTTTATTTTCTTATGGTAAAGACCATAGACAGTTTCATCCTATGGGTGTATATTTTCTCTTCTAATTAAATGCTACACCCTTCTCAATGAGAAGGTGAGATAGGCACTGTTAATCAGATTAACAGGCATTTACAGTTAAATAGTTAGCTAGTCTACACTCAGACAAAAATTGGTGACAATGACACCAAAATTTTTATCTCCCGGGGCCCCCAGTATATGGAAAACTTATGAGTGGGTAGTTGGGAGGTAACGAAAATGGTTCACTGAGTAGGTAGGTAGTTAATCTAACAATTATTAAATTCCTTTTATGTCAATAACTGGGTGGATGAAACCAATTGGTTGCTCACCAGAGTTATTCTCCACACTAGTATTTATATACTGTGTGGGAGGAGCGTGCTCGGTAATGGAGATACATTACCGCTAAACCAACCGAGGAATAAACCAAGACAACGCTGGTACAAGAAGCCCCGCGAAGAAGAGAACAAAGGGAGAACGAAAACGAAGGAAAAGGAAGAACGGGGGCGAGAGGACGTACCAGCAAAGTACGCTCTCGAATGAGACAACCGGAGAAGGGAGAGACTGTAATAACTAAAAGTAAGTGACTAATATGAGTTTTAACACCAAACAGTTAAGAACATTAAATTAAGCTGGGTCAAACAAGTTAGGCCTACATTGTGACCTAAGACCCAGCATCAACTCATAGCTTAACAAAGGTGAAGGTAGATTGCCCTAACCTAATCTTGTGAGGAATCCTACTGTGGACCTCAATTTATCTGCCCGCTCTGGACCATTTCCGGAATCTCTAGGCTGACCCCTCTAGGCTAGACTTGATCTACTCTATAGTTAGACTGGAGATATAAGGGGTGGGTTAATTGTGGACCAATTCATACAGAGCATTTTTCGCATTGTTTGACCTTTGCGCGAGAATCAAATTATGCTGAGGGCTTTCCATTGATAAATATGAAATGTAATATATACAGAGATGACATAAAATCATACACACACACACACACACATATATATATTAGTGGTGGACCGGATATCCGCATCCGCACTTCTGACTGCGGATGTTATGCGGATATTACCTCTAATAAGTTATGCAATTTACAATTAAATTAGCTTATAAAGTAACTTATAAGGCCCAGTCATGCATGTAAAGTATTAATTATTAATGAACAAACAAATATATAAACCTGAAAATATAAATACGTGGTAACACAGAAAATTGAATGAAACTTGTTTCATTGATTTTTCTGTGGCTGAAACTCTTGAGAAAGTTATTATTTTTATCATAATGAAAACATTAATATTAATTTTAATTCTTATGCTTTGCCTGCCATAATAGTAATATCACGAAATTTGAAAAATTATGTCATATATTCATAATTCTATATTATATTGATAGATTAACTAAATATCCGCATCCGCATCCGCGGATATTGAAATTAAAGATCCGCATCCGCATCCGCAGATGTTGAAAAACTGACATCCTGTCCACCACTAATATCTTATATATATATATATATATATATATATATATATATATATACACTATATGATACACACAGACCGTGCATGGAACAAGGAACTCTTCTGGGAAAATCCGACGCGAATGCAACGAGTCTTTTACTTATATTGAGGTTCTGGATATAACGGGTGTGCCATAAAAAAAAAGGGTACATTTTAAAAAGGCTATAAAATCAACATTTGTCATTTAATTTTAATAAAACATCTACACAATAAAACATATGTATTTATCTATATGCAAACAAGTTTTCAGACTAAAATATAAAATATTTAAAATTCTATCAACATTTAACGAAAGAGTATGATTTTTCTACTTAACATGCAAAAATTATTAAACTTTTTTAATATTTTTTATAAAAATAATTCTTAGCGTAAAATTTACCTGAAATTATTAAAAAAATTGTTCGAAATGCTTTCCTTCCATTTCAATAACTTTTTTTATTCTTGGCCGAAATATGGGAGAACTTAGCAGAGCGAGTCTACAGGACTAGGATAAAAGATGTTGCTCATTTACGCGAGATCATCATTCAAAAATGGGAAGAGCTTCCACAGGAACAAGTAAATCAAGCCATAGCTGAATTCTGGCTAAGAATAAAAAAGTTATTGAAATGGAAGGAAAGCATTTCGAACAATTTTTTAATAATTTCAGGTAAATTTTACGTTAAAAATTATTTTTATAAAAAATATTAAAAAGGTTTAATAATTTTGCATGTTAAGTAGAAAAATCATACTCTTTCGTTAAATGTTGACAGAATTTGAATTATTTGATATTTTAGTCTGAAAACTTGTTTGCATATAGATAAATACATATGTTTTATTGTGTAGAAGTTTTATTAAAATTAAATGACAAATGTTGATTTTATAGCCTTTTTAAAATGTACTCTTTTTTTATGGCACACCCGTTAGTAGGCTAGATGTAGTTGTAACCCTAGATCCTGTCCCAAAGCTGGATCCTATCCGCTTTGCAGATAGCTGGTGAGGGAAGCCATATTTTTGGGGCCTTTTTGCGAGTGACCCGTTGCCCAGGTCGGAATAATATCCTGAAAAAGAAAAAACTATATAATTGTCATTTACCATTACTTATTCGGACTATAGTGGATTTAATTTTCTCAAAAGAGTTCCTTGTTCCATGCACGGTCTGTGTGTATCATGGAAAAACCTCAGGGGACCATTCTGAGTTCAATCCCATATATATATATATATATATATATATATATATATATTATATATATTATATATATAATATATATATATATATTATGTAAATTTATGTGTCTTGTTTTTGTGTTTCACGCTTGATTTTATTTATCATCGTTACTTCTCGTCTGTGCTGTTTCGTACCTCTTCCCAGACGTATTAGCCGTTCAAAAATTTCGTAACCTTATTTTTGCTAAAACTTGACACCTAAGATACCCCAGGAACGTCGTTCTGAAACGCTAGACCAGACACCGCCTAAGATATTATGTAACACTTCCCCCAACCCCACTCCCCACACGTTACGGAACGTTACAGGGGGATGGGGGTGTCAGGTTTTAGCAAAAATAGCGTTACATAATTTTTGAACGGCGCCTTACTCAAATGGTAAACCACCTTTCTTTGGGGTTAAGGGGTTAAATAACTAGAAATGATTTACTATGTTCATTAAGTTTAATTTAACTAGTGTATTAAGTCTTATTTACAGGTAGGCCTATTACCTCGACCTCAGCATTGAGTACATCGCTCACTGTGACTGTGGGCTGTCTCCTCCTCCTTCTCTTGTCTGTACTCCTGGCTGTCCCTGAGTCTCTCTCTCTCGCGGTCTGTCCCTATTGAGAGTAAGCTCTCAATCTTTATATACGGTAGAAACAAATCCTAAATAGGGGATGGTAATAAGTAATGTTAATAAGTAGACAGATTCTTGGGAAAGAAAATGCGTGTTATTCTTCTGAATTCACAATCATTTTTGGGTTTTTCTTTTTATTATATATATATATATATATATATATATATATATATATATCGTACAGAACGCAGTGTTTCCAGGGAACCGACATTTAAAGATGAAGAGAATAATTAATCAAAGCCCCCGTCAACATTATGAAGTTTTAAATACACAAGTATTTCGGAAGTTAAACTTCGATCATCAGTGAAATGTTTAATTTGTATGCCAAATTATAATCATTTAACTTTGGCTTCTGTGTATATATATATATATATATATATATATATGATACAACTCAAAACGGTCCCCTGAGAAACTTTTTTGTTACTCACAGACCGTGCATGGAACAAAGAACTCTTCTTGGAAAATTGAATCCTCTATAGTCCAAATAAGTAATGGTAAATGAGAAACACTATAGCTTTTTCTTTTTCATGATATTTTCCCGACGTGGGCAACGGGTCACTCGCAAAGAGGCCACAAAATATAGCTTCACTCACCAGCTATCTGCTTGGTAGATAGCTTGTGAGGGAAGCTATATCATGACATACAGATACGACAAAGTCTGACCTAATATGATTTACAATACTTTGTCAAATATAAAATATAACAAAGAATTTTCTAGAAGACCAAAATTTTCAGCAGACGATTCTATTGTAACTGTATTGATTGGAAACAGTACATATATATATAACTACTGAAAAAGTCTACGTAAAATAAATCTGTATTCCCTGGAAAGAAGAAAAGAGAGGTACACCATAATCTACATATGGAAAATGATCGAAAAATTGGTACCAAACCTCAAACTAAACCCAATTACCATTCAGAGAACGCTGGAAAATAGGAAAGGCAGAATGTGTAGTGTTCCCAGCTTAAAAGCCCGACAAGGGACCTCTTCAACTCTGAAGGAAAATAGCTTGGTTGTCATGGTGCCAAGACTGTTTTACCAGCTTCCAAAGGACCTCAGAAACGTTACAGAGGTCAAGTTGAAGTCTTCAATAGAAGACTAGATGTCTGGCTCAGGACGGTACCAGATGAGCCGGGTGTACCTGGCTATGTGCGGGGTAGAGCGCAAGAAAGCAACTCGCTACTCCATCAAGCCAGGCCTAGAGGCGGGGTCACCAGCTTGACCTTCGTGTGAAGAGAGACCAACACACGGAACATCAACAAGGTTAACGAGGTGTATATACAGTATATATGATGATGACTAGTACTAGTACTAGTACAGTATATAATAAAATAGATCTAAGAATTATGGGGTCATTACACACAAACACACATATTATATATATATATATATATATATATATATATATATATGTAACTATGCCAGCAGTTTTTTCACCTTCAAGTATTTCTCTTTTACAAGATTTCTTTGTATGAACACACCTCTCCTTTTGAAGATGATGTCACAGCATACCCTCGAGGCAACGCTCCCAACTTGCCTATCTCAGTGACACGATGGCTTTCATCATGTAACGACCATCGTAACAGGCCGTTCTTTGGCCTGATGTTATTCATTAACTTAACTAACAATAATTCATTCGCGTAATCTACTTTCGTTGCTTATTTAATCTAACATTGACATCCATAAAATTAATCTATCATAATAAGCTGCCGAAGGGTGTAATCAATTAATTATTCGTTTCAATCTCATTTAATCTATTTTTTGCATTCGCTCCATTGTTACAGTTATTTGTGACTTTTAACATTTAATTGTTTGTTTAACTAAAAAAATCAACAAGGCTCATCAGTTACCTTCTTTTATGCATGACATTTATTATTTTAATCGAAAGGTCAGATGGTGACGTCAATCAACCCTTAATTACTTTAATTACTCTTGTTATATGAGTATAAAGCCTACGCCACAGGCTTCAAGACGGAAGCCAAAGTTAAATGACTTTAATTCGGTAAACAATTCAAATATTTCACTGGCGATACAAGTTTGATTTTTTACAATGTCTACCTATTAAATTTTCATAATACTGACGTGGGCGTTGACTCCTCTCTTCAGCCTTATATATATATATATATATATATATATAAGAGAGAGAGAGAGAGAGAGAGAGAGAGAGAGAGAGAGAGAGAGAGAGAGAGTAATAACACGAATTATACCCCCATCTTTTGTATCAAATTAATTCCTTCTAAACATAATTCTCAAAAGAATTTCAATAGCATTCCAAACCCACTTTTGCTATGAGAGATGCGCGCGATGGCAATATGCTAAAACTTCCATGACAAATGTTGAAATAAATTATACAAATGGTGTTTTATTCCTTATTATTTTCTGCATAAATAATGTAACTATACTCGTAGAAAAATCTTTCTTTACTTCATGAGGTGATAAACAACATTGTCTTACATTTTAAATTTAAAGGATGCGCGTTATGTCTAACACGTTCCAGTTGTAATTATTCACCATATTATATATATATATATATATATATATATAATATATATATATACACTGTATATAAATTTCGTTTCACAAAATTAACTTGTACTGTTTTATTGTTTCACTGTACATTATATTATGTGTACAAGCTGCGACCTTAGAAAGATGCCGTGTTCTTTTTAAGCAGAAGTATTTTAATAGTAGTCTACCGTGCAATGTGTGTTGTTTTTTAATAAAATCTCATGCTCCCGTTTCGTTTAAAGTATTTTAAGGAATGTTTTTATTGTTCTATTGATATGAATTTACCTCTTTTTTGTGTAAACAATTCCGCAGTTTTGGAAAATGTTGGTACAAACTTTCTATTATATGAGGCAATTCCAATAAACTTTATGTCTCTGTTTGCTTTGTTCCCACCACAGTTTTAGGTGCTTTCGTGCGTCAAAACACAAGTTCAGATGAAGAAGACATTAAATGCACAGATTTTAACACATTTAACAAAATCAACGCCCCCTGAATATAACGCCACGCCTAAAACTGCAGTATTGCACAAAAACCTAAAGGAAAGGTTTGTTCATTTCCAAAGAATATAGAAGAATATTTAATTATATGTCGAACAGAAAGAATTAGAACTGGACATAGAAGTTCATAAGAATATCAGATGCATAACGTCAAAGGTTGATAATCTTAAAATAGGAACTTTCTCCTTTCTTTACTTATTAATTATCTCAAGGAATTTCATATTTAAAGTATTCAATAGAGAGATGTTCCAAAGTCGATGAAGCATTACAACTTCTACGTACAGAAACTAAAGCTGACCATTTAGTAAGAATACTGACGGATCATAAAACAGATTCCCGACGGTACTTTGCTTTTTTGACACAGTTCTCCAGAATCGACAAGATCAGTGATTGAATATCAATTTTTCCTAATTTAATTTGTATTGCCCCAACTTGGACGATCCTAGTCAAACTTATACTGACATAACCTAGGTTAGCCTAACTAATTTACCGTAACCGACCATAACCTAACCTCGTTTAACCTAACCTGCGAACGCATTTTATTTAGAGTGACTCTATCGCTGCATGAGTTTTCTGGTTTTGCGTGTGAAGAATTTCGTCAGAAGAAAATATCACATTTTGAACCACTAATGTACCGCTTGTTCCATCCTTCGAGTCAGACTAAGTGGAAGACCACTCTTGCAGGATGAGTTAACTTTTGACAATAAGCTATTAACAGCTTTTCAATATCCGCATATCCATTCATTATCTTTGAAACTTTTTTGTAATAAGTTCATGATCAGATTATAGATTCTTTAGAATGTACAACAAAATGTATAATTCTGATGAAGAAAACGAACACAACATTTTTTCAATTAACAATTAAATTATTTTCAAAGTTCAGTGAAATATTTTGACGTATCTTAACTTAAAGTTAATGTAGTTATCAATATAAGCCGGAAGACATTTAAATGAACGATATAACCTTTACGAATGAACTAAAATTTGCTTTCAAATAAAATTATTCTCAAGGAAGGAAAATTGAAAATAATTAAATAAGTAACCTTTGAATATGATGAACGTTAAAAGAAAGAAAGTCTTGTGAAGGACGAAAGCACTCGGAATAATTTTTCATTTTCCTTGCGGGTTCTATCACAGTTAATAAAGTTCACGTGAACAATGAGAATTATTTTCCATACATATATTAGAAAAACGGATATTCAGAAGAATTTTCGGTGCTCTTCCAATATGTGCTCTACCGCGAAACTGTGATGTACCATATTCCAATACGTGCTCCACCGTGAAACTAGCCTTATAAGGCTAACTAACGAAAATATCATGACTTATTAACCTAACCAATCGTTAGGTCAACTATACGCCCTTGACGATTGGTTAGGTTAAGTCGTGATATTTTCGTTAGTTAGCCTGGAATATGGAATATTAGTTGGAATATGGTAGATCACAGTTTCGCGGTAGAGCACATATTGGAAGAGCACCGAATTTTCAAATATTTTTCATATTATAATTCCTCAAATTATAGAATATGAGCGTAAATCTTTATATGACATACTTTTGCTTTTACTCTCTTCGAAATTTAAGCTAAAAACTTTCAGTTGTAGAAGATTCCCTTCTTAAGAAGTAATCCGGAATAAAAAGAAGCTAGTCTTCCAACTGATTTTACTCGAAGATTTTCTGGATGGAATCAAAGAACAAGATCTTGCAGGTATGTTAGCTGCAAAAATAATTTTCAATAAAATAAGGGAGAAAAAGTAGTATTTGTAAGATATTACTATACTTCACCTTATTTAAGTTTAAAAATCTTTTATTTGTGATAAACAACTCATTCAGGTAACGTAGACCTTCAGAATTTTTCACCTACACCAATCAACCTACAGTTTAACGTGAAATTTTAGGTTTCGCGGGGATGGTGTGTGCAAAAAAAACAGACCAAAATTTTCACCACGCATTGATGTTCAGTGACTGAAATCCATAGAGTTTTCTGTTCATAAAACTCTTTTTCAAGAAAAAAAAAATTTCAGCATTATTGTCTTTCATCGGCATTATTCTCAAACAGAAAAGCTGGTACATTTTAAGCAGTAAAGTTCAGTATGACATGAAAATTTTAAACCATTTGGCTCTATACTACATGTCAAAAAAGGTTAAAGAAAGGGCTCCTCTCAGAATTAAGTTCAAAAATGGGACCGCATGCACACTACCCAGGAAATTACTAGTTCTCTTTTTAACTTAATATACTATAAAACTGTACCAAATAAGGGAATCTGTACATTCAATTTTAGGAACCTCAAACTTACAAAAAGTCCCTTTCGATACTGTATTTCAACTTTAATGCATTACAAACTATACTGTTCACAGTGTAGAGTGTAAACTGTAAAGGAATACTGAACTAAGAAGGCATCTTCCGTTTGAACAAATTATTTTCAATATAATTTAAATACTTTTCGATCTAAATGCAAAATTTTGGCTTAATTCACAATTTAGAAGACAAAAAATTTTGTGATTTTAATTATCTATGTGTAATAAATGGAATTAATGTGATGGTTAATTAATTCAATTTTACGTGGTTATTAATTAAAAATAGTAACAATAAAATTACTTAACGAAGAGAGAGAGAGGAGAAGAGAGAGAGAGAGAGAGAAGAGAGAGAGTTTTAAAATTATAGTTGATAACCTAGTACCTCAAACAGAGTTTCTACGGAATTTGGCGTTGAATTGTGAGCGCAGGACATTTTTTAGTAAGTGCTTCTTAAATAGGATTTCAATAAACTGTTGGTCTGCTCAGGCCGACTAAACCTCTTTCTCTATATAGCATATTGGTATTCAGTTTATGTAATTCGTGTTTCGGTCTCCCGCTATCCCAGTCACTGTAGTTAAACAAAATTGAAATGGGATAAATAATAATGGGCTGGCTTAAATTCCTTCGCAACTTCTAAGGTCATATGACGGAGGGGACCTACAGCTTTACGTGAAATCCGATCCACGGGTCGCTACATAATCTGGAAGCAGAGGACGGTCTCCCATCCACTACTAACCGACCCAATGTCGCTTAACTTCGCTGATGAACACCAGGCGGTGTAACGACATTAACTTCGACGCAGCCCTTCCATATGAAAAAATCGTTAAAGTTTGTGGTTTAGTATAAGTTCTATATAACAAATTTCATTACAAGTTGATAGAAATCATATAAATAAAAATCATTACATTAAAACCCAATCATTACATACGTATCGTAAATGGTAATGTATTTACATAATTCCAATAAAACATTAGTCTTTTGTGATAATCTAAAATTTTATTTCAAAACATAAATCTCTTTAAAGGTGACATGAAGGCCATTCTATATGTCAGAATGTGAGTACATTTTACATTTGACGATCTACAGATCTACAGAAGCTAAGGCTAACAAAGACCCTAAGATCCACTCTAAGGTTAGCCCGAGAGAAAGGAAAGAGTAGGGGGTTAAGAGAAGAGAAGAGAATAAGGGGTTAAGTAAGGAGCAACACCTATCACTCGTGGGTTAACATTCATTCAGAAAAAGAGAAAAAAGACTCACCATCATCATCCGCCGGCCACTGCCGACAAGTCAGAAAAATAGTCGGAGAAAATAGGAGAGTGGTGCAAGATGAAAAGAAGTAAAATAAGAACGCTTACAAACCATGCAAACACATTCTTAACTTACTGTCATACCATGCAAGCTACAAACATGCAAGAAAAGAGAGTTACAGACATGCAAAGTAAAGAGATAAGAAAAAAAAAAGTAGGTAAAGTTAAACAAAAAGTGGGTTAGTTTACTCTACGAGCGACATCTACGTTCATGTTAGTCTATTTTTTTTATTTTTTTTTATTGCTGGCATCACACGCTGGCATGTCAAGCTGGCATCAATCGTCAACAGATTCATCCTCGACCACCATCCCCAGAGCTCCTGTGACTAATTGTTTTTTATTTTAAACAACGTTAATATTTTTAAAATGTCTGTCAAGACGGTCCTTAAACATATTAACGCTGGTAGAATGAACGACTGACGCGGGAAGATTATTCCATTTATCAATTACTTTAAACGTAAAGAAGTTTTTAGCGATATTAGTAATGAAATAATGATAATGAAGTAATAATAATAATGAAGTAATAATGATAATGAAGTAATGAAGTAATGATATAACAAAGCAGTAGTATCCCACCAAAAATGTAGAGTGGGGGAAAGGTGAGCCATAAATTTAAAAATGGGGGTAAGGGGGGTTAGGGGATGCAGAAATGTAGAGTGGGGGACATAGGGGTTGGAGGATGCGTAGAGTGAGGGATAAAGGGGGTTGGGGGATACGTAGAGGGGGATAAAGGGGGTTGGGGATGCGTAGTGTGTGGGATAAAGGGGATTAGGGGGATGCGTAGAGCGAGGGATAAGGGGGTTGGGGGGATGCGTAGAGCGAGGGATAATGGGGTTGGGGGTTTCAGAAATGTAGTGTGGATATAAAGGGGGTTAGGGGTGTAGAAATGTAGAGTGGTTATAAAGGGCGGTGGAGGAGAAGGGAAGTGTGTGTATATATATATATATATATATATATATATATATATATATATGATGGATAAAACCACGAAGGGAAAAGAAACACAAAGTGGTGCTCAAGCGCTTTCGTCTAATGACATCCTCAGGAACACTGGAGTGAAAGGAGAGTTCAAGACAATATATAGGTTACAAAAATGAACATATATACTGTATATATAATATATATAGTAAGTATAGAAATAAAAATTTGGGAGGAGCAAACACATTTGTACGGAAAACTGACAATTTTAGCACTTTGCCCGAAATTCAACATAAATTCAAATGGCTTGTTTCCAGCCATTTTTTTTATAGTTATTGTCTGAATGGTAAACAGGTCAAAAAAGAATAAAGAAATAAATATAAATATAAATTGGAAAAATTACAAAATAATGCCTTAGTGATATATACGTCACAACCGAAATAAACATAAAGAAATAAACCAACAGATACAAACACAAAAATTGTAAGTGGAGTCTACAAATTCAAGCTCAAAAGGAAAGTTTACAATTAATTTAATAGATGATGCCAAAATGATATATATGTCACAAAGAATAAAAATAAAGAAATAAACCAAAAAATAAATTGAAAAATAAATTGTAAGAGAGGCACACAAATTTATAAGGGAAAAAAATTACCAAAGGTTTTTTAGTAATTGTCTGAATCATACATAGGTCACAAACGAATAAAAAAGTACAAATAAATATAAATTGGAAAACAAAATGATGCCTAGATGATATATAAACTATAAAAATATATACGACATATATAAGATATATATACGAAATATAAATGCAATATATAAGGAATATATATATGCATAAGGGAAAAATTACAAAGGTTTTTATAGTCATTGTCTGAAAGATACATAGGTAACAAAAGAATAAAGAAATAAAATAAATATAAATTGGAAAAATTACAAATAATGCCTCAATGATATAAAAAAAAAATATATATATATAAGAAATACATACAACTACACATGTACACATATACACCCGCATATATATATATATATATATATATATATATATATATATATATATATATATATATTATAATATATTACTGTATATATATATTAGACTGGTCCAACAGATAAGGGTGAATTTTCAAATTTATTATTTTTGATATGGTACCCCTGGATATTGTGAGGAATGGTTAAAGAAATATAAATACCAACTTTAATGCAAATCGAATAATATTTAGAGGTGCCGCACGGAAGTCAAACATTTCATTTTATTCTCCAATCGGATTATTTATATCAATATTTTTTACCCCTGAGGTAGCTGTTATCGGTGCGTTTTTTTTAATGTGGTATCCCCTATAGGCCTAATCCACAGTCCTCTAATTTTGTTTCTATTCCATTTATTTCCTTTATCTAAGTCCCTCTTTTATCGTAGATTTTTTTTACGTTTGGAAAACGCTTACGGTGCTGCTCTACAATTTGTAGATATTGTTGTTCTTCACTTTTCGTAAAATGGCCACTGAAGTTCTTAATTAAAGCAACACCTCTCTCAGCGTTGTCATTTACAACATTCATATTTTTTACATAATTGCTAGCAGCTTTGTAGTCATCATTAGCGTTCCAATCAGCAGGATCTCTGTCCAAAAAGTCCATTGGCAATGCTAATTTTGTGAAGAAGTTGCGAGTTGTTGAGCTGACGAAGCTAGCTAGTGTTTTGTCTTGTAGGTTAGGATCATTCACATTCAAATTTATCCGTTTAGGAGGATTTTGAGAGCCATTCACATCCAGCGTCTTCACCATTTCTCGCTTGACTTCCAGTGACGTTTCTTCATCAAAAAAAGAAAGTCCGATGAGCTCTTCATTCAAATACCAGAGATGGCGAGAGAGCGCTTTAGATGCAGCTACAGATATTTCTTATCATCGTAGGATTGAAGTTTCTTGAGAAGAGACAGGTCATTAGCTGGTGCAGAGGAAGCAATGGGTGCTAAAAACCATTCATTTACGTAGCATCGAACAGCATATAATGCAAAACGTTGCATCCATTCTAGTTCACGTCTAGTGACTTCCATTTGTTTGTGGAAAAGACAAATTTTTATTGCATATATCACTCGCGCCATCCATCGTACAAGGTGCAACGCTCCGGGTTGATGGAATTTAATGCCATCAAAAGGAACATCTCCAAGGTATATGATTGTCAAATCTAAGAGTTCTCGGTAATCTGCTCGAGGTTGTAATTTAGTCAAATGTTGCTTACAATTTTCAATTATACTGGGCTTTTCCGGTACATCGATTTGAACAATTTCAAACTTGTTTGTGTCAAAAGTCTTCCATTTATTTTTAAGACGCTTAAATAACAAGATATCCCGACCACCAGTGGCAGCGCCGTGACATTTGTCAAAGACAGATGCTATTACCATTTCGAGAATGTGATGTCGACAAGCTAGTCCGAGGAACGGCCGTTCAAGTATGCTTTCAATAAGAGTACATGCTCCTTTTTTATCGCCAGTGTTGCTTGTAGTTGTGTCAAAGCACATTGCCTGCACACAATCTCGTAGCCCCCAGTCATCCAAAGCTTCGACCACAGCCAGTGGCGGTCCTAGCTTACATGACGCCCTGGGCGAACCTCACCTTCAGCGCCCCCCCCCCCTGTTCGCCAACACACACACATTCGAATCCCCCCAAAATAAAGGACAGACATAACTCTTTCACAAAATAACTTTTATTGGACTAATTGTTGGAACTTCAGAACCAAAACAAAGACTCAAATTTCTGAATTTTACAAATCCTTCATCACGTAAATAGAATAACTCACTTAAGAGAATGTAATTATGATACTATGAACAGGAAAAATACAAATTAAATTGCACAACTGCCATAAATAAACTAGAGAATCAAATTTCTAAATTGTACAAATGCTCTATCACATAAATAGAATAAGACACTTAAGAGAGGGTAATTATTATGCTACACTTTGAACAAGAAACAAAATAAATTGCACCACAGCACAACTGCCATCTAAAGCCTGACTCTTCTTACCTTCCTTGATGCAAAGTCATTGATCTTTTATTATTATTTTATTTTATTTTTTATTTTTATTTATTTCTTTATTTATTTATTCTTTTTTTATTTTTATTTTTTTTGCAGGCGCTCATGCCGCCCCTCCACAAATGCCGCCCTGTGCGGCTGCCCATATTGCCCATATGAGGAACCGCCACTGACCACAGCACCTGCAATATTTTTTCCTGTGCCAGATTTAAGTTTATGTACTGAGAGAAGCTTAGATTTTCCTCCGCCCTGATACAATAATTGGAAGTCTATCCACACTATCATCACCAGTAAGATCTTGGATAAGCTTTCCGTCCCAATGAACTGTTAGAGGAATATCAGTTTCAAATGACTGCTTGATGTCATCCGTAATTTGCTGACGAACTGATATTCGTTTTCTCCGTATTGAACTTCTACTCAGAACAATATCATCAACTTCATATCCAAGAGAAGATGCAGTAGCTGCTACTACTGATACTGCTTGGCGATCACTTAATTTGTTTCTGTCCAGTGTCATTGCTAATTCTGTTGATACAACCATTGCTGGTTTATGACTACCAAGTTTCTCCTTCTTTATGGTGACTGGTGTACTTGATGTACTTGGCTCTTCCTCGGAGGAATTGACGAAAATTGAGTCACTGTTGTGTTCATTTTCTTTCTCATAGTTTCTTTCTTAACTTGGCGTTGAAATGCTTCATCTCTAGATCTTCTCTTAGATTGTTTGAGAGCACATATTTTGTCCACACTTCCTATGTAGCCTCTCGTCCCCTTCTCTCGTTGAGCTTGTAGAAAAGCTCTGTCTTCTTCTACTGTCATTTTTTGCAGAGCATTGGCATGGGCGATATCGAATAAATCGTCCAAACGTTCTTGAAAAGAAGTTTCTTTATCTATTAGTGTCTGTGAACGTCTAGATTTAGATTTTTGAAGTCCTCTATAATTAAAATACTCCTTTTCTATTTTTTTCGTAACATTGCGATAGTCAGCAGTTGGTATATTTGCCATCTCCCAAAATTTCAATACTTCAGCGCAAACAGTTTTAGATGCATCTTTCAACGTCTTTTTTGGCATGTAGATGATGAAAAATAAGCCGCAGAACGTCACCATAGGATGGTAGCTTTCTTCCATATATGTCTCAATTGTTTGTCCAATAAGCCACATTTCTGTTGATTTTCTAGTCGCTACTGAACTTGCCATATTTTACATCCTGTTTGTGCATGCCATTTGACACTCTCCTACACTGCTATGATGCTATCATCTTCACAACACATAAACATACCTAAGAAGATAACTACTCCACAATCCATATATATTACTAATTTTTTTTATTTCTGATATATTTGACAGTAGTGCGGCACCCCTAAATATACTTCAAATGAGCTCATATTTTTGTCAGATGTTATTTGTATAAAGGTTCACAATAATTTCAGGTACCATTTATGATTTCACAAATTTTGTTTTTTGGACCAGTCTAATATATATATATATATATATACACACACAACATATATATATATATATATATATTTTTTTTGTTTTTTTGTTTCAAAGAATGACCGATCATGGCCACCAAAAGAAAGGTGGATAGCAGAGCGAACACAGAACGAAGAGTATGGAACAATTAACGGAAATGAACAATAGACGGGGGGGGAGGAGGAGGAGGTGGGGGAAAAGCAAAAAGATCATAGTGGGGTCACAGCCGGTAAAGAAGTCGGGAGCGAAGAGGAAGGAGAACAACCCGGTTATCGAAAAGTAGGAACCTTCAGACAGAAGAGCGCCAAGCCTATCACAAAGCCCAACGTTCTCCAAAAAGGGAAAATACTCTGCGCGCAGCGCAGAGTAAAGCGGACACTCCACCAGAAGGTGGGCAACTGTAAGGAGGACGTCACAATTGGGACATTGTGGCACCCGATCCCCGGCCATCAATAGCCATGGGTCAGGTGGGTGTGGCCAATACGGAGGCGGGCCAGAGCCACCTCCTTATGGCGCGACCGATGGAAGGAAGAGGCCCAACATCCCAACTTAGGTTTAATCTTGCAAAGTTTGTTGTCCGTAGCGCCATCCCAGCGACTCTGCCACCGGGAGCGCAAAAACCTACGGAAGCCAGGGATATAATCAGAAAAAGGGAGGGACACAGGTGAAACCTGCAGTCGGCACGCGGAACGGGCAGCTCGATCGGCAGCCTCATTTCCAGCCACGTTAACATGTGCTGGGACCCAGCAAAATACCACCTCCTTGCCACCGAAAGCGACAAGAGTATGGTACAATAGCTGGATTCGTCGGACCAGCGGGTGGACAGAGTCAAAACACTCCAGGCCATCCAGGGCACTGCGGGAATCCGAATGGATGACGAACGACCCATCCGGATGCTCCCGCACCACCTCCAGAGCGCTCAGAATGGCATAGAGCTCCGCCGTAAAAACGGAAGCCTCATCAGGGAGACGGGTACATCGGGGAGCAAGGACAGACGACTGGGGAACAGCCGCGGATCCAACGCCCCCCGACGACCTCGAACCATCCGTGAAGATCGCAACACATGCAGAGTGACACGCTGCATGCTGAAGGAAAAGAGACCGAAGCAAGGCAAAGTCCGACTCGGTCTTGCGAACGGGGCGCAACGCCCTACAGCACGCAACAGGGGTGCTCTCCCAAGGTGCAACACCACTGAAAGAGACCGGTATAACGGATGGAGGGGGAGTGCCCATACCATCGAGGAGGGAGGTCACGTGTCGGTGAAATACCAACCCCCATCCCGGCAGAACGCCCTCTCAACCACCTGGAACAGAGGAGAGGTGGAAGACGGAGGATCCGGAGATAGTGTTTAGCAACGAGGAACGACCTCCGATCCTCCAAGGGAGGGATGTCGCACTCCACCTGCAGACTATCAACCGGAGAGGAGCGGAAGGCGCCAGATGACATGCGCAGTCCTCTAGAGAGGACCGGATCCAGTATCCGAAGGGCCGTGCGGGAGGCGGAGCCATACACCACACTCCCATAGTCTAATTTGGACTGTACCAGGGACACGTACAAACGGAGGAGCGTCCGCCTATCCGCGCCCCATGTAGTATGCGACAGATGCCCCAGCAAATCCAGGGTACGTCTCGCGGACTCGCGCAGCCGGCGAAGGTGGGGAACCCAGCTCAAACGGCTATCGAAAACCATACCCAAGAAGAGTACTGATGAAACGAGGGCCAGAGGCTGACCCCCGAGTGTAAGGTTAAAGGCCGGGATGGCGCCGGATCCCCGTCTCCTCGACGGAAGGAAGGCCACCACGAAGTCTTCGGGGAAGACAACGTAAGGCCCACCGACGACGCCCAGCGTTCAACCCGATTGACCGCGAGTTGGACTTGCCTCTCCACGAGGGGGGGACTCGTCCCCGCGGCATAGACAGCCAGATCATCTGCATAGATGGAACAGCGCACCGAGGGCGGAAGAGCTCCCGGTAGCGCAGACATAACTAGGTTGAAGCATGAGACGCTCAACACACACCCTGGGGCACCCCTCCTCCTGAACATACAGGGCAGATAGGGCCGCCCCATTACGGACGCGGAAAGTGCGACGGCAGAGGAAGTTGCGAAGAAACGTGGGCAAAAAGCCCACAAAACCAAGAGACTTCAAACGGTCCATGACCACTCCCCGACGGGTCGTGTCATAGGCCTTTTGGACGTCAAAAAAGACGGCCAGAACAAGATTCCGGCGGGAAAATGCCTCCCGTACATCATGGCCAAGGAGGAGAAGGGGGTCCAGAGTACCCCGAAATCGACGAAAACCATACTGGGTCGGGGGGCATAACCCAAGCGACTCCAGTGTAAAGGAAAGTCGGACGGCCACCATCTTTTCGAGGAGCTTGCATAAGCAGCTCGTCAAAGCAATAGGCCGATAGCTCGCCACCTCCGCCGGATCCTTCCCCGGCTTAGGTATCGGGACCACAATCGCCTCCCTCCAACGGGAAGGGAACGACCCCTCAACCCACATCCGGTTGAAAAGATCCAGCAAGAAGTGCAGGGCCATCGGGTGCAGATTCCGAAGAAAGTCATACGGAATGTCATCAGGGCCAGGAGCGGAAGAACGACGGGTTGCCAAAGCAGCCCGAAGTTCCCGCATCGGAAAGAGATGGTTATAGGGCTCGTTCCCAGGGGGCGGGAACGTAACCTCCGATAAAGGGCGATTCGCAGCCGAAGGCGAACGGGAAACCGCAGCAAAAGCACCGGCCAGCCGATCAGCCACAGCAGCAGGATCCGAAAGGAAGCCGTCCCCGTCCCGAAGGACAGGGCGACTAGCAGGGACCGGCCTCCCCTCGATACTACGTACCTTCCGCCACACAGCAGCAGAAGGGGTAGATGAGGAGATGCCGGACACAAAAGCACGCCAAGAGGCCCGACGGGCCAACTTGAGAGTCCGGCGGGCGAAAGCCTTCGCCCGCCGCATCTCAATCAAGTGGCCCGCGCGCCGGGTGCGGTGGAAGCGGCGCGTTGCCCTCTTCCTCTCGCACACCGCCTGGTGACATGCTGGAGTCCACCACGGGACGCTACGAGTCCGCGGGTTACCGGAAGAACGAGGAATACAGTCTTCCGCGACGCCCATCACCACCCGCTCGAAGAACTCCAAGCTCTCATCCACCGAGCCAAAGCTCAACACCGAACGGACAATGACGGAACGAGCTCTGAAAGATGGCCAGTCAGCCCGCGCAAGGCACCACCTCGGTCGAGACGAAAAGCCCGGCTGCGGACCGACCGGCTCAAGACAGACTGGGTAATGATCACTGCCATAAGAGTCCCCCAACACCTTCCACGAAAAATCGAGTAAGGCATCGAGGGACACCAAGGAGAGATCAATACAGGTAAATGAACCCGTGGGTTCGTGGAAGTAAGTAGGTTCACCGGAATTGAGACACGCAAAGGAAAGTTCCTCCATTAAGGAGAGTAAAATACCAGCAACATTAGTCGACCGAACATCTCCCAAGCCGGGTCGCGACTGTTAAAGTCCCCGAGGAGGAGAAACGGTCGGGGTAGTTGCAGCACCAATTCGCGAACCGCGTCGCGAGAAGGAGGGTCATGAGGAGGAATATAAACCGAGCAGGCAGTGTACTGGCGATCTAAAAAGAGCCGCACAGCCACAGCCTGCAAGGAAGTGCGAAGAAGCACACCACGCGATGGTAACGAATGATGCACGTAAATTGCCGCACCCGCCGGCGTGTGCGCTCATCCGGGGTGCAAGGGAAACCAACATATCCAGAGAGACGAGGGAGTCCCCGCGCAGCCAGGATAGTCTCCTGGAGACAAACACAGGAAGGCCGCTCGCTCTCCAGCAGGGAGGCAAGGTTCTCCCAGTTAGCTAAAAGCCCCCTACAGTTCCAATGCAAGATGGAACTGTAAGGGGAAGCGGCATTATAAGAGGCAGAGAAAACAGCGAAATAGCCACGGACCAAGCTGAGCAGCAAACTCAACGGTCCGTAACCAGGGACGGAATCGTCGTTTCCCCGACTCACCCAAAACTGGGGGGGTAGGGGCCACCGACTCCGCATCTGCTGCACCCGTAGTAGGACGAGAAGTGGAGAGTAGAACAGGGAGGTCAGAGGGGGGCTCTCCCGGCGGGGGGAGAGACGACGAATCGGGCCCAGCCGAAACCCCCAACTCCCCACAAGAGGGGACCGGGGGAACCAGCTGTTCGAGGGCTCGTCAAACCAGACAAGCACTGACGGGGGGGAGAGGAAAGGTCGACCACAAGTGGGAGAGGTAGATCCAGGGGAGAGACCCGACCACTCTCAGCAGGAGCCGGAGAGAGAGAGACTCCATGAAGGAGGGCCAGGCCCCTCTCGACCGGGTCTATCATGGGAACAGAGTCAGTAATCGAGGGTGTCATGGGGCAATGCACCTCGACCGACACCCGGACACTGGTCGGGGCACCGGGAGGTGACGCCCCACCAGCGCTCCGTATAGGGGGGGGGGAAGTCCCGAGCGGATCAGGAACAGCGCGCCGCTTCCCCTCCGGTGAAGACGGGGAAGAAGGGGAAGCAAGGCGAGCAGCAATCAGGGTCGGGTCGGAAGGACTCCGACCACGGCGACGCTTCCTCCCCTCCTTCGGGGCATCCCCCTCCCCACCCGAGAGACGAGTAGGCAAGGATCCAGACCCCAAGGCCGGAGGGGGAGAAGGGGCACTTGTAGGCAGGGAAGCAGATGGGATGTCAGAAAGTGAGACAGAGGAACAAGAAGGACCCGCGGCGCCAGGAGGACCACCAACCCCCGGGACTTCCAGGGGGGGCACCACTCCAGTAGACGCCGGGGTAGCACGGGAGGGGCCCGAGGGCCCGCCAGGGCCAAGAGCCGCAGCGTAGGACAACCCCGCCGCGGCTCCCGGTCACGGATATTATCGCGCGCCTCCCGCGCACTAAGGAATTCGGTAGTCCTTAAGGACCGCACCTCAAATTCAAACTTGAAAACGGGACAGTCCCGGGAAGAGGAAGGGTGGGCCCCGAACAGTTTGAGCAACGCGGGGGCTTCGTGCACGGGGTAGGGTGCGCAGGCCCACCGCAGCGGACACATAGCTTACCCTCACGGCGGCACGCAGAGCTAACATGGCCGAACCGGTTGCAGCCAAAGCAGCGAACCGGGTCAGGCACATATGGTCGGACCGAAAACTCACACGACCGGCGATCACCCATGCCCCAGAACACCTGGGCCGGAGGCACAAGGGAGTCAAAGGTCAGGAGCAGACGAGCGGACGGGGTAAGAGCACCATCCCGGCGCGACGAAAAGCGGAAGACCTTCGTTACCCCCTGGGGGGCAAGATCCTCCTGCAACTCGCCAACCGGGATTGACAGCAGACGGGAAGCGAAAATGGTGCCTTGACAGCTATTCAATTGCGGATGGGGAGTCACAGAAACTCTGCAACCCAAGACATCCTGCAACTGTAGAAGGGACCCAGTCACCCCCGAAGAACGGGACTTCAAAGAAGAGACCCATCCCTCAGAGGGCGGATATCATAACGACAGGGAACCCCTATCGTCTTAAGGCGCTGAAACACCCGTTCCGAGTTGCCCGGAAGGGAGCCAGCGGAAGGGCGGAGAACAAGGAACCTGTCCACTGGACAGAAATTGACAGCAGAGACAGGTCCATGTGTAACGGTAACCGAGAGTGGGCGAGAGAACAAGGGCCGCGAAGACCCCGCCCTACGACCACCACGAGTCCGGCCACGAGAGCCAGACACCGCAGAGGACGAGAGGGGGCCATACGGCTTGAGGGTCAATCCAGCGGAGGCAGAGGCCGCTGAACGACCAGAAGTAGTAGTCTGATCCAAATCCAAGGGCGGGCCAGAGTCGTCAACAAGAGGGGAGTGAAGTTTAGTAATAGAACCCATAAACAGTATTTTTACAAAAAACGGCAGCCTCGGACCCAAGGCGATGCACCAGCCGCCGCTGCATCCTTCAAAGCGCAGGCCCCAACGTCCCGGGTAGCCCGCCCCCAACCTAACTGTCGTTTTAAAAACAGCCGATTGGCACGACGGAGATTTGTCCGTTCAGGGCCAAGCAAAGACCCAATCCAGACGCAGCAGCGGTCCGGGCGCCCAAACCGTCCCCAGAGCACGGCTCAGCCACGGAGCGATGCCCCTCGGCGGGTGCACCTGATGAACCCAAGACTGCAAATACAAACAGAGGGGGGGGGGATACTACGATTGACAGAGGCACAGGACCGAGTCAAGACCAAAGAAATTCCGGGAGAAACGGAAAAAAAGGGGGAGAAAAAAAAAAAAAAAAAAAAAAAAAAAAAAACGCAACTAGGTAACTCTTCGCCCACACCCCGCGAGGAGTTGAGGAAACCTCAACAACCCACGAGGTGTACGAGCCCCCTCGCCCGGCAAGCCGGAGTACCTAATCGAGGGGGATATATATATATATATATATATATATATATATATATACATTTAAACTGCAAACACGCAGTATAATTAACATACACATACATATTATAAGAAATACGCATACAACAATAAATTGAAAAATAAAATTTTAAGAGAAACATACAAATTTATAAGGAAAAAAAGAGAAAAATAAAATTTTTACCAAAGGTTTAGCAACCTGCCTTTTTTGTTTAAATCCATTCTGAAGGAATTCAGAGCAACGGGATCGAGTTGAAACAGACCTTTACTCATGTTAAAGTTATTTGTAAGTTGAATTATAGCAGACTTAAGAATATTTCTATTAACAATGTTGCTTGAGTGAAAAACAACTGAAGCATTATTCCAATCAATACAATGGGTTAACTCTGACAAATGGACAAAAAGGGCACTGGACAACTGTCCCGTTCTAACGGAATATTGATGCTGTTTTACACGCGTTTGCAAATCCATTCCCGTCTGACCTATGTAAAAGGAATCACATTGCTTACACCCAATTTTATAGATAATGCCCAAATTATATTATTAGTAGGGCTATTTTTTACTATGATGTTTTCCACAATATTGTTATATGAAAAAACTACACTGATATCCAAAAGTTTAAGTACATTAGCAATGCCTAAGAAGCCCGTGAAAAATGGAAGTACTAAAATATTCTTTGACAAGGTGCGAGTGTTATTATTCACACGATAGAAGGTTCGTTTAGCCTTATTAAGACAAGATTCCATGAACGCAGATGGGTAACACTTCCAATACCGTTGATATTTTCCAATTCGGCATCGATGTATTCCGGACTGGCGATCCTAAGAGCGCGGAGAAACATTGAGGAAAATATGACCTTCTTAATAGGGGTGTCATGTCCAGAATAAAAGTGTACGTAGGACAAATTGTTTGTTTTTTCCGATAGATACTAAATTTAAAACCTGGGCTATCCCTATGTACACGCACATCCAAGAACGGGATTGAGTTGTCTTGTTCCACTTCTAAAGTAAACTTAATGGAGGGGACTTGGTCATTTAACTGAAGGAGGAAGTCATCCAGGTCACGATTCATGGGCCAGATACACAAAATATCGTCGACGTACCGCAACCAAGGGATGCCAACCCCCAGGATTCTCGGAATGTAAGTAATTTCAAAAACTCCATATAAATATTGGAGAGAAGGGGCGACAAAGTGTTACTCATGGCCATCCAAAAAACTTGTTGATATTGCTCGCCATTGAAAGTGAATTTACAATCCTTGATACAAAGCTTAATAAGTTCCAAAACCCACAAACCGGGCAAACCTATGCGCCCTATTATTAGCTTGGTGGGCTCTATTACCTATAAACTCTCCAAATGGCTTGTTAATGTCTTGTTCCCCATTCTTGGAACTATCTCTGATTCACACGTAAATAATTCCATGGATCTTACTGAAAAATTGAATAATGTTCGCATTAATACCAACGATAGATTGATCAGTTTTGACGTTTGTTCATTGTTCACAAAAGTGCCGATTGACGATATGCTTGACTTTCTCGCCCGAGAATTACATAACTATGATCTGCCATTACCTGCACACATTGTTTTGGAACTTATTAAGCTTTGTATCAAGGATTGTAAATTCACTTTCAATGGCGAGCATTATCAACAAGTTTTTGGGATAGCCATGGGCAACCCTTTGTCGCCCCTCCTCTCCAATATTTATATGGAGTTTTTTGAAATTACTTACATTCCGAGAATCCTGGGGATTGGCATCCCATGGTTGCGGTACGTCGACGATATTTTGTGTAACTGGCCTATGAATCGTGACCTGGATGACTTCCTCCTTCAGTTAAATGACCAAGTCCCCTCCATTAAGTTTACTTTAGAAGTGGAACAAGACAACTCAATCCCGTTCTTGGATGTGCGTGTACATAGGGATAGCCCAGGTTTTAAATTTAGTATCTATCGGAAAAAACAAACAATTTGTCCTACGTACACTTTTATTCTGGACATGACACCCCTATTAAGAAGGTCATATTTTCCTCAATGTTTCTCCGCGCTCTTAGGATCGCCAGTCCGGAATACATCGATGCCGAATTGGAAAATATCAACGGTATTGGAAGTGTTACCCATCTGCGTTCATGGAATCTTGTCTTAATAAGGCTAAACGAACCTTCTATCGTGTGAATAATAACACTCGCACCTTGTCAAAGAATATTTTAGTACTTCCATTTTTCCCGGGCTTCTTAGGCATTGCTAATGTACTTAAACTTTTGGATATCAGTGTAGTTTTTTCATATAACAATATTGTGAAAAACATCATAGTAAAAAATAGCCCTACCAATAATTTAGGCATTATCTATAAAATTGGGTGTAAGCAATGTGATTCCTTTTACATAGGTCAGACGGGAAAGGATTTGCAAACGCGTGTAAAACAGCATCAATATTCCGTTAGAACGGGACAGTTGTCCAGTGCCCTTTTTGTCCATTTGTCAGAGTTATCCCATTGTATTGATTGGAATAATGCTTCAGTTTTGTTTCACTCTCGCAACATTGTTCATAGAAATATTCTTGAGTCTGCTATAATTCAACTTACAAACAACTTTAACATGAGTAAAGGTCCCGTTGCTCTGAATTCCTTCAGAATGGATTTAAACAAAAAGGGCAGGTTGCTAAACCTCTGGTAAAAATTTGTTTTTTGTCTCTTTTTCCTTATAAATTTGTATGTTTCTCTTAAAATTTTAGTTTTCAATTTATTGTTGTATGCGTATTTCTTATATATATGTATATGCATGTGTATGTACGTATATATATATATATATATATATATATATATGTGTGTGTGTGTGTGTGTATATATATATATATATATATATAGTTATGCGGGTGTATGTGTACATGTGTAGTTGTATGTATTTCTTATATTTTTTATTTATTTATTTTTTTTTTATTGAGGCAGTTGTAATTTTTCCAATTTATATTTATTTTTATTTCTTTATTCTTTTGTTACCTACGTATCTTTCAGACAATAACTATAAAAACCTTTGGTAATTTTTCCCTTATGAATATATATATATATCTATATATATATATATATTCCTTATATATTGCGTTTATATTTCGTATATACTGTATATCTTATATATGTCGTATATATTTTTATAGTTCTTTATATATCATCTAGGCATCATTTTGTTTTCCAATTTATATTTATTTGTACTTTTTTATTCGTTTGTGACCTATGTATGATTCAGACAATTACTAAAAAACCTTTGGTAATTTTTTTCCCTTATAAATTTGTGTGCCTCTCTTACAATTTATTTTTCAATTTATTTTTTGGTTTATTTCTTTATTTTATTTCTTTGTGACATATATCATTTTGGCATCATCTATTAAATTAATTGTAAACTTTCCTTTTGAGCTTGAATTTGTGGACTCCACTTCCAATTTTTGTGTTTGTATCTGTTGGTTTATTTCTTTATGTTTATTTCGGTTGTGACGTATATCACTAAGGCATTATTTTGTAATTTTTTCCAATTTATAGTTTTTTTATTTCTTTTTCTTTTGTGACCTGTTTACCATTCAGACAATAACTATAAAAAATTGGCTGGAAACAAGCCATTTGAATTTATGTTGAATTTCGGGCAAAGTGCTAAAATTGTCAGTTTTCCGTACAAATGTGTTTGCTCCTCCCACAATTTTTATTTCTATACTTACTATATATATATGTTTATTTTTGTAACCTATATATTGTCTTGAACTCTCCTTTCACTCCAGTGTTTCTGAGGATGTCATTGGACGAAAGCGCTTGAGCACCACTTTGTGTTTCTTTTCCCTTCGTGGTTTTATTCATCATAAATATTTTTCACGTGTCACTTTCGTGAAATAATTTTCATATATATATATATAAATGTAGAGTGGTTATAAAGAGGGGGTAGGGGACACAGAAATGTAGTGTCATCATATACGAGTATATACATATATGTACGTTTGTGTGTAAGTATTTGTTGGTGAGCCGAATAACTAACATCCTATCATCATGACTTCTTGAAACAAAATACGGGCTCCTGTTGCTGTCAGCCAGGAAACACAGAATAAATGGGGTTAAGGGCTGCAGAAATATAGAGTGTCATCATATATATATATATATATATATATATATATGTTCGTTTGTGTGTATGTATTTGTTGGTGAGCCGAATAACTAACATCCTATCACCACGACTTCTTGAAACAAACTACGGGTCCCTGTGACTGTCAGCCAATCGTCCTAGCGATATATGATACCTATACTGTATATATATAATATATATACACTAGTAGTGTATATATATATATATATATATATATATATATATATATTATATATATATATATATTATTATATTATTATTATTATATATATAATAATCAGTGGCGACTGGCGTATAGGAGCGATGGAGCGGTCGCTCCCCCTTGCTTGAAACGATAAATATTAATTTAACAGATAAAAAATATATTAATTTTAAGATATTAAACTAAATATTCTTGAAATATATTTTAAAAATTCATGTGGCATATCATGATTCATGAGGCATTTTGAGTAAGCCTTCATTCAGTACATAATATTCTAAACTTATAGCATAGCTTCAAACAGCGTACTGCTGTTTGAATACAAAATAATATTGCAGCCGAATGGAGCGATAGATTTTTCGCTCAAGTAAATATAAATTATATTTTACTGTTGTAATGAAAATATAAGTACAATCGCGAATTTTTTTTATAATAACAACTTTATTTTTACTAATAGTTACTTCAGTAATAATGATATAAACCATTTATATGTATTTTATTGAAATTATTACTTATTTGTAATTAACTAGAATTGTACGTCTGGCACAGCCGCATATGTTAATACAAGTACTCTTGTGAGCGACAGTTGGATTCGCGCTAGCCTATTGTGAGTCCGTGTTGTCGTACAATTTTATGAAATCGCACCCCTATACATTTACAGTATACCACGAGTCGCCACTGATAATAATATATAATATAATATAATAATAATAATAATAAATATATATAAAAGAGGAAGTTTGTTTGTTTGTCTGTTTGTTTGTTCTCTATTGAAATGAATATGGCTGCACCAAATAGTGTTTAAGGTAGTGAATCAGATATAACTTTTCACGGGGAATCTAATGGTGTGCACAGTAGGTAGGTACAGTAGGTAGGTAGGTAGGTAGGTAGGTAGGTACAGTAGGTAGGTACAGTAGGTAGGTAGGTACAGTAGGTAGGTAGGTACAGTAGGTAGGTACAGTAGGTAGGTACAGTAGGTAGGTACGTAGACTAGACAGTTTTATTTAGTAAATGGGTAGGTACAGTAGGTAGGTACAGTAGGTAGGTAGGTACAGTAGGTAGGTAGACTAGACAGTAGGTAGGTAGGTACAGTAGGTAGGTAGGTACAGTAGGTAGGTAGACTAGACAGTAGGTAGGTAGGTAGGTACAGTAGGTAGGTAGACTAGACAGTTTTATTTACTAAATGATACATTAAAATCTTGTTTAGTTTTGAATGACGGCATAAAGTCACGGGATTTAAGTACTGCTCTAATGTATCTATCTTTTGAATCCTTTCCATACACTGCCCCAGACGCTTCAGTTACCACCCTAACACAGCGTTCTACACCTTGGGAGTAACATGGTATCCGGACAACAAGGGGCTCTTCAGTGATCTTATCGAGTTGTTCGACAGAGAACTGCTTCGTGAGTGGTGGTTCCATTGTGCACTCCCTCCACTGGTGGAAGTAAATCTTTCAAATTCTGAGCACTTTGTTTGATCTTTGGTGGCCGAAATTCTCTGACTTGCTGTTGAGCAGGTTTGGGAGATCGTCGAATGGTCTTGTCTCTTATCTTTATCTTTATATATATATAAAAGAGGAAGTTTGTTTGTTTGTCTGTTTGTTTGTTCTCTATTGAAATGAATATGGCTGCACCAAATAGTGTTTAAGGTAGTGAATCAGATATAACTTTTCACGGGGAATCTAATGGTGTGCATAAAAGTTTCAAAATTTTCGAGAACTTTTTAAAATATAAGGTTAAGGAATAAGTTTTTTCATTTTAACACAAAAAAGCTTAAAATCATTATTTTCGAAAACTTTTTAAAATATAAGGTTAAGGAATAAGTTTTTGCATTTTAACACAAAAAAAGCTTAAAATCATTATTTTCGAGAACTTTTTAAAATATAAGTTTAAGGAATAAGTTTTTGCATTTTGACATTTGAGTGTGACTTTTGCTATGGGTGACAATGGCCCAAAAAAGTTGGAACACCTCGCAATCTTTATGTTTTGACACCCAATGGAAAAACACAACATTGTTTACACTGAAGTGCTACAAAATGTCTGATGTTTTCAAGGAATAAAAACAATCACCAAAACTTTGTGTGTATGTGTTCATTTAGTTTTGTTCATCTTTTTACCTTATTTTGACACACCCTTACATCCCGGGCAACGCCGGGTATCTCTGCTAGTATATGATAAAAACGAAGACGTAGAGCAAAAAAGTCATTATATTTGGCTGCAGCCAACGTTTCGGGCAACTCTACCCATTTTCAAGGCCTAATAAGTAAAAGCTAAAATTAATACATGACAAAAAATATATAAATATCGAAAACTAAAACTAATCTAGAATACAATATTAAAAATGTTCAAGAATAAAAATTAAAATTACAAAGTAGAAACAGGCAAAAAAGTCATTATATTTGGCTGCAGCCAACGTTTCGGGCAACTCTACTCATTTTCTAAGCCTAATAAGTAAAAGCTAAAATTAATACATGACAAAAAATATATAAATGTCGAAAACTAAAACTAATCTAGAGTACAAAATTAAAAATGTTCAAAAATAAAAAATAAAATTACAAAGCAGAAACAGGCATAAGCTAAAATCAAATCGAAAGTAAAAATTATATAAATGACAAAAATATACGAGTGATAAAAATAAAACTTGAAACTAAACACATTCAAACGTAAAAGTGTTAAAAAACTTTACTAATAAAAAGTTAAACGGGATAAAAAGTTAAACGAAAAATCACAAGAGTAAACCAACATACCATGCTCACTTGACAGCCACAAAAAAAAACTGAAGCGAAAAGGACACAGGGTCACAAGGGAAAATTTAGTATGTAGTTATTCTAATTAATATAAAGGGGGTAACAGCTAGAATCAATACTTAAACTAGAGTTCAAATATTTAATACACAAAGATTTGTAAATACAGAGGGAGGACGGACATTTTAATGATTTAAGAATTTTAAAATTGTTAACAGAAATGTCAACCTTACAACAGAATAGCTCATCGCAGGGGGGATTTTGTCCTTACATCGGAAAAAACATTCAAGGGTATTATTATTTACAAAAGCAATCTTAAAATCAGTGTGAAAATAAAATTTCCTCACAACACTCAACAATTGTTTCTTCACAAAAGTGTTAAAATGGTAGATATCAGGTAAAACAAGATATTTACAATTCTCAGGAACATCTTACGTCGGGACAAGGTTGGAGAATATACATTATTAAGAAATTTACCAATAACACCTCCTACAAGATCCCGTGGAAAACCATTTTTAAAGAAAAAATCAGTAAGGAATTCAAACTCATTATGAAGCAGAGCAAAGTTCGAGCAAATATTATAAGCTCTATGCACCAATGTGCGAATGGAACTTAATTTGTAATTAAAGTCGCAAAAACTGAAAAAATTAAAACCCAAACCCGTAAACGTAGGCTTCCGGTATGTAGAAGTTAAAACGGTCGAGCCAGATTTGGAGACCAAAACATCAAGGAAAGGAATAGAACCTTCAACTTCCTTTTACTGTGTAAATACAATGTTCTTATGCAGTGTGTTCAGAAAACTTAGAAACTGAACTGATTGATTATCCGTTTGGAATAGAGCAAACGTATCATCAACATAACGTCTGTACAATTTGGGCTTAACGTGAGGGGGGGGGGCACTCACAGAAGACCCTTTCCTCAAGGTGCGACATGAAAATATTTGCAAAAACGGAACCCCAACCTTGTCCCAACATACGATGTTCCTAAGAATTGTAAATATCTTGTTTTACCTGATATCTACCATTTTAACACTTTTGTGAAGAAGCAATTGTTGAGTGTTGTGAGGAAATTTTATTTTCACACTGATTTTAAGATTGCTTTTGTAAATAATAATACCTTTGAATGTTTTTTGCGATGTAAGGACAAAATCCCCCCTGCGTAAGCTGTTCTGTTGTTTATTTGTTTACCTGCCCTGGGTGTTCCCAGGGGAACTACGTTGGCAGTACAGTTCGTTCTTTGCAGGCGAGATTTTGCTCCCATATGGGTATTAGCCATAGGAGAGGGAAAGTTTTGTCGAAAAAGGAACAGTCTGCTATTAGAAGTCATTCTACTGTATCAAGTGTAAGGTTGACATTTTTGTTAACAATTTTAAAATTCTTAAATCATTAAAATGTTCGTCCTCCCTCCGTATTTACGAATCTTTGTGTATTAAATATTTGAACTCTAGTTTAAATATTGATTCTAGCTGTTACCCCCTTTATATTAATTAGAATAACTACATACTAAATTTTCCCTTGCGACCCTGTGTCTTTTCGCTTCAGTTTTTTTTGTGGCTGTCAAGTGAACATGGTATGTTGGTTTACTCTTGTGATTTTTCGTTTAACTTTTTATCCCGTTTAACTTTTTATTAGTAAAGTTTTTTAACACTTTACGTTTGAATGTCTTTAGTTTCAAGTTTTATTTTTATCACTCGTATATTTTTGTCATTTATATAATTTTTACTTTCGATTTGATTTTAGCTTATGCCTGTTTCTGCTTTGTAATTTTAATTTTTATTCTAGAACAGTTTTAATTTTGTACTCTAGATTAGTTTTAGTTTTCGACATTTATATATTTTTTTGTCATGTATTAATTTTAGCTTTTATTTATTAGGCCTTGAAAATGGGTAGAGTTGCCCGAAACGTCGGCTGCAGCCAAATATAATGACTCTTTTGCTCTACGTCTTCATTTTTATCCTAAATGTAAAACTACGTCTCCTTAGGAGGGATCCTATTTCATATATATATACACACTACTAGTGTGTGTGTGTGTGTGTGTGTGTGTGTGTATATATATATATATATGTGGGGTGAATTTCACAATTAAACACGTGAAATGAATGATGTAAACCCACAAAAAGAAAAATGATTCCAAGGTCTTTCCTGTATTCAGAAGTACACCTCGTCATGGACGAGGTGTACTTCTGAATACACGAAAGGCATTGAAATCATTTTTCTTTTTCTTTGTGGATTTACATCATATACATATTTACACAAACATATATATATATATATATATATATACACACACACACAATCTCAGTGTATATATATGTATATATACACACACGCACACACATATATATATATATATATATATATATATATATATATATATATATATATATATATATATATATACATACTGAGATGAACCCTTCAGCTAGTGTAAGGGAGAATTAGTAAAGTTATTTTCATGTATGTACATATTGAGATATTTCCATGTACTCTTTTATTTTCTGGTTTGAAAACAAAAATTTTTTCAGATAGTGGAATTAAAACACCCAAATCAAAAGAATTATATTTCTTTATTTACCCTAAAGTATGTGCATTATATATATATATATATATATATATTATATATATATATTATATATATATATATGTATGTATATTATGTATATATATATGTGTGTGTGTGTAAAAATTAACAATGAATAATTCCTATGTTCATATATTTTTATATTCATTCGTGTAATTCTAGATCCATTCGTACGATTCTTATATTCATTTATATAATTCTTATATCCATTTATATACTGTACTTCGTATATTTATTTAATCTTTATATTCAAATATTCATTTTTACATAAGAACCAAATTCGTACAACGCTGACGAAGTTTGGATGTATTTTTGATTTGCGTTCTACTTTTTGCAGTGTCACAACTATGCGACCTATCATTTCTATGGTTGAGCCGTATCCATATTTGTGTCATTGAAGGTATAGAATAGAATAGAATGGAATAACCTTTATTAATAATAATAAAATAAATAATTTTTTTCAATTTACAATGACATGAATAATTGTGAAGCTCGACTATTTATTTTATTTAATTTGGCCCTTAAGCTTTAGGCTTTACTGGGCTCTTATTAAAAATAAGCAGCTAGTTGTTATAAATTTATAATAATAAATAAATAAGTAAATAAGTATTATTAATAGTTAAAACATGTATTACAATATTAAACAATATTAATGGACAATATTACACAATATTAGTGGACATTAATCCTAGATTTTTGTTAGTATGCCATTATTAATCGGGATTTCAACTTGGTTTTAAACAAATTTACATTCACAATATTTTTTATATCGGCATGCAAGTCATTCCATAGTTTCAATCCAATGAAAATGGGTAGTTTTTGAGATGAAGACAATCTAAATTGTGGTATAACAAGCTTTGATCTATTTCTGGTCTGATACGAGTGGATTTCTTGATGAGTTACAAAATATCTATTTACCCATTGCAAATTAATGATTTTGTTCTTACACTTGTAAATAAAAATAAAATGTGCCAGTTTGGTTATATCGTTGAGCTGTAGTAGGTTTAGCTCTTTAAATAATGCACTAGACTGATCAAGGAAATCAGCATCAAATAATAACCTTATTGCTCGTTTTTGGATGACAAAGATACCATTTAATGCGTTGTTAGCGGAGTTTCCCCAAACAAAGGTGCAGTATGTTATATAAGGAAGAACAAGAGTATGATAAAGAGTCAATAAAACTTGTTTAGGGACTGCATTTCTAAGTTTAAACATTATAGCAACGCTCCTTGAAATCTTTTTCGCGACATAATTTACATGATCACTCCATTGCAAATTCTTATCTAGCATTACACCAAGAAATTTTGTTACAGTACACTCCTTTATGGCGATTTCATTAACATTAAGTTCATCAAGATATACATTTCTTTTATTAGTAAAAATCATGAAATTTGTTTTACTGGTATTTAGGAAGAGTTTATTGGTGGTCAACCATTTCATTACACTGATGAATTCTGAATGAAATATATTCTTAGCTGTATTAACATCTTTGCAAGAAAAAGAGACAGTTGTATCATCTGCAAACATTATGAAGTTCAATATATCAGATGAACGTGGAAGGTCATTTATATATAATAAAAATAACAGTCGACCCAGAACTGAGCCCTGTGGCACACCATGTTTGACGAGCGCTTTAGTTGAGCAAACCTTATTTACTGATACAAAATGATATCTATTGGACAAATAACTTTTAAACCAATTACTGATTGCTCCTCTAAAGCCGTAACAATATAAATATTAAGTAGAATATTATGGTCTATTACATCAAACGCCTTACTCAAATCCACAAATATTGATATCATTATTTCTTTGTTCTCCTTAGCTATATTTACATTTTCCATAAGATTTAAAATAGCCAATTCCTTTGTTTTATTATTACGGAAGCCATATTGATTTGAGATAATAAATTGTAGGATTCTAAATGTCGTTGCATTCTACTTTTTACAATTTTTTGAAAAACTTTGCTGAACACAGATAATGAGCACACCGGCCTGTAATTTGTTGCTAGTGTGGGATCACCCCCTTTAAAAAGGGGTGTTATACAACCAGTTTTTAGCATTGATGGGAATATTCCTTTGGAAATACTTTGATAATTTTAGCCAAAGTTACAGATATCTTATCTTTAACAAGTTTCAATATAGGTACAGGAATGTTATGAATGCTATTTTTTGTATTTTTTAATTTACCAATAATATTCTCGACCTCAGGAGAGGTAGCAGGAACAAAAAAAACTGAATTTAGTGGGCTGGGTGGCATATATTCTAGAGGTGAGTGATCAATTATTTATTAATTGTGCGCAAAGCTTATCCGCTATTGAAGTAAAGTGTGCATTTAAAGAGTCTGCAATAGCAGTATCATCAGTAATTTCTTTATTATCAACATTTAATTTCTCTATTGAATTTTTCTTAATTTGTTTTCCGAGAAGATTGTTTATGGTTGTCCAAGTGTTTTTCATGTCTCCTTTATGTTTGGAAAATTGATTGTTATAATAGTTATGTTTTGCAATTTTGATTAATTTAGTTAATTTGTTTCTGTATTGAGTATATTGTATTTTAGGAATTTTGCTCTGCAATTGCAATTTGAATAATTTATCTCTGTTCTTATTGAAGTGATAATTCCTGGAGTGATCCATGGATTTGCGACACTTTTGGGCGAAACTGTTTTTCTCCTTAAAGGAAAGCAAATATTAAAAACATGGAATAAGGTGTCACAGAAGAACTGAAACATATGATCTGGGTCATTTTAGATTCGTCACAGTCAAGTCGAGTATTTTCTACAGCCCCAATAAATTTTCTTTTGTTAACCTCTGAGAATATTCTGTAATCAATAGTTGTTTTGTCCGCAGCCTGAACAATGTTATTGAATATAGCGTAAGTAGGAAAATGATCACTGATGTTAGTGGTTATAATTCCAGAATTTACGAGGTATTGCTATTTACAAATATATTATCAATCGTAGATTCTGTTATTCGATTGCCATAGCTGCAGACTCGAGTGGTTTGATAACAGAATGGCTAAGATAGAAAGAATTCATTAAGTTTAAAAATTTATGAGATTGCTTCAGATTGCAAATTGATGTTGAAGTCTCCCGCAACTATGGCATTCGATTTATGAAAGTTGCAAACATGTTATCTAAGTGAATTAAAAAGCTATGAGAAGCGAATGTCCCTTAATTTCATTCCCTTAAAGTATAAACAAGACAATCGAAGGTTTAGATCGTTTAACATTTCCATCACAATATTACCTATATCTCCATTTTCCATTTATTATAGAATTTATGATAATTAATTATTGTTGTCTTGCATCTAAACCTCATCCCTAAATTGTATTAGATTATGCATTCACATTGAATGTACACGATTTGAACCCTTGTTTGGACTTCTTTATTCATTTGTTTAATTCTTCCTCAAATGTACCCAATTCCTTAATATTTATTGTATACTCGTAGAAGTGTATATATTCAATTAATAGTTTACATGTTGTTCATTCATACGTCCATTTCCTTTCTTGACCGCTATCTTTTATTTTCATTATCTTTTATTTTCTATCTATGCCCTATTGACATATCAGTCCATGTTTACTCGTGTCAGTCTCTATTACGCACACACCCTATTGTGTGACTACCGACATGTGTATAATACTTATGCACTCGTACATGTCTGATGATAGTCATCATTACGTACATGATCATGATTACGTACATGTAAATACGGCCACATATATTCTTTTTAAATTTTTTCTTTAAATTATTTAACCTCTCGCACGATACTCGTTCATGCTGACGCAAGTGTTCGAATTCCGATGACGACGCCAAAAGCGGGCATCTGAATACAAAATCTCCTCTCTTTCTTGCTTCTAATTTATAAAACATTATTATGTGTGTTATGTTATATATATGTTACGCCCAAACATCGAAATCGCTCAGTGAGCGAAAAAGCAGCCACAATGCGATGTGGATGCACCTAAATGACCACACACCAATGTTAGATATTTTTTCGCTTCATGGCCGTTCTCAAACAACCACAACACGTTGTGGACGATTCGGATATGACCACAACGCGTTGTGGACGATTTGAAACGACCACACACCATATAAAATGCTCTGTCTGTCTGTGTCACCCTAAAACACGGAACGGCTCCTCGAGAGAAAAACTATTAGGTAAAAGTTGCTTAAAATTAATCGAAACCTACGGGAAAATTATTGAATGCCCTGTTAGGTTAATTGAATGCACGGTTAGGTCAACTGTACGCCCTTGACGATTGCTTAGGTTAAGTCGTGATATTTTCGTTAAAACTAACGAAAATATCACGGCTTAATCTAACCAATCGTCAAGGGCGTACAATTAACCTAACCGAGCATTCAGTTAACCTAACCGGGCACTCAGTTGACCTAACCGGTCATTCAATTAACCTAACCAGTTGGTTAATTTTTACATTTACGTCTCATTCTAAAGTTGCTTAAAATTAATCGAAACCTAAGGAAAAATTATTGATAATCATTTTTAAAGGACTTTACCTTTTTTCTAGCATATCTGCTTAACTGCTTTTTAATCGGTGAATACGTCAATAAATATACTGTACGTCGTGTTTATATCATTTCAATATACGTCGTGTTTAAATAGAGTTTGATGAAAGATGTCGGTGTGTGGTAGTTTCAAATCGTCCACAACGCATTGTGTTCATATCCGAATCGTCCACAGCGCGTTGCGGTTGTTTGAGAACGGTCATGAAGCGAAAAAATATCTAACATCGGTGTGTAGTCACTTAAGTGCATCCACAACGCGTTGTGTCTGTTTTTTTTCGCTCACTGAGCGATTTCGATGTTTGTGCGTAACACACACACACGCATATATATATATATATATAGATATAGATATATATATATATATATATATATATATATATATATATATATACCGTATGTGCCCATGTACTTTGTTATACTCCTAACATCTTAATTGTCTATAAATATGAAACAATGTAAAGCTATAGTTAACTGTGTTTAATTGTAATTAACTGTAATATTTAAATATGATGTAATTAATGTACTTTAATGAAACTGTAATTAACGATAATAAGCAAATATGAATTAATTGATAATTACAATCATAGTTGTAATAAACGAAAATTACACTGTACTCAGTGATGTACTTGGGATTGTACTGAATGTACTACTCCGACATTATGTCACCATTTAGGAATATATACTCGGCGATTATTATTATTATTTTATTTTTTATTATTTATTTTTTCGTTTTATTTTGGAATCTTCCAAAATTCTGATATGAGTTTAAATTATGCTTAACGTCCAAGAACTGTTTTGATCTCCAGTTAAAGGGGGGAACTTAACCTTCAACTGCACTCGCCTAAAATTTAGACTTATTTAATTCTTGTATTGTAAATTCAATCACTCCTGTCTTAGCAGCCCTTCAGCGAGGAGGTCGGAGCCCTCCTCGAGGAGGCCGAGGGCCTCCGCACTTTTAAATTCCGGTCTGAGCCATGGTCGAAAGAGGTCAAACCTCTCCCGCTGTAAAAGTCTGATCTAACTTAGAGGCTGAGCATTACTTGTACATTTTAGCAGTAAATTACAGTAAGAAAAGTCTGTCTTTATCCTCTCCTTCGAGCCTTGCTCTCTTCAGAGAACTTAGTCTTAAATAGAAAAAAATAATTTCCCGATACATTATAAGAAGAATCGAGGAACCTTCAGAGAACTTAGTCGTAAATAGAGAAAAATAATTTCCCGATACGTTATAAGAATAAATCGGAGAGTAGTATAGAAGAAAACTACTGCGATTCCCTATACGGTATCAGCTACTCCAGAGTAACAAATCCGTTGCTGCCACCTAACCAGAACCCCTGTCAACTTCGAACCGACCAAGGCCATAGACGGAGGGGTTAACACCCACACACACACACACACACACACACACATATATACATATATATATATATATACAATGTTTTTTGTTTGTTTCAGATTATGTTTACCCCACAAGAAAAAGTGAAATGTGTGTTATGAATGGCTGAGTTGAAGTCCCCTACTCTGGTGCAACGGCGATTCCGTACAACCTTTCACAAGGAACCACCCACCAGAAGAAAACTATATGCATGGACCAAGAAATTTGAGGAGACTGGCAGTGTTTAAAGGAACACTCTGGAGGGTGAACAAGATCGGAAGATGTTGAAATTTCATTTTATCATCTTAACAAAATATTAAAATATCAAGCATGTGCTACCCTTGCAACCCCTAGCACATACCCCCCACTTTTTACCCTCATATTTGCATATATTTAAATGGGAAAAAATTTAATTCTTAAAAGTAAACTATGTGAGTTTTTTTATCACTTTAACAAAATATTTAAAAAATCAAGCATGCGCTACCCTACTACCCCTATCACAGCCCCTCCTCCCTTTTTACTTTCATATTTGCATATGTTTAATGTTGTTATATGTTAATGATAAGTTGTTTATTTAATACTTAATATTTTTATGTTCCAGATAAATAGAAATAATTTTTCAGATAAATAGAAATAATTTGCATTTGCTTTAATTATAATTTATCATAAATTATCATAAATTATAAATTACATATAATTTGATTTTACTTCTGAATATAAACTATGACTACTAGAAGCAAGTCCTCAAATGCAGCCTTTGGATATCCTACGGAATTCCCAGCAGCCATGACTCCTTCAAAAGCAGATGTTGTGAGACACTACCTTTTTGTGCGCCGTCGTGAAGAAGCTAAATCAAGAGGATCAGCAACTGCTAATGATTGTTACAGGGTTGTAAAAAATGTTGAAGACATTTGGATGAAATTTTCTTTTCCTACGATTAACACCAAAGGTATCTATCTTAAAGTGAGTCGACTAATAGAAGAAGCCTCAAAATTGAACAAGGTGCCGTTACATCGAAGAAATGAAAGTTTTGCCTTAAAAGTAGCTCATTATGATGAAATGTTTGATATATCTTCTTGTGAATGATATGATAAGGGAATTGATAGGAAATCTTGCAGGTGTAAGGATAAAATAACAATGGTAGAATGGGAGTCATTTGTGGTCAAAAACAAAGAAAAGATCAGTTAGGACCAATTGATCGCATAGCAAGTTCAACAAAGAAGAAATCTTTAGCAAGAGCCCAAGAAGCACAAAACCGTCAAGTAAAAGCACAAGAAGAAATGACTGACGCCACCAATGTTTTACCATCGGAATTTATAGAAAATATCGAAGAAGACATGGATGGAGATTCAGAGAGTCAGGATGTAGATTATGAGGCTGATTTAGAATTGACTGAGAATATTCAGAACAGGCATTCCTATAAAAACCTAACGGTAACATCAGATCGTTATCGTGTAAGTTGTAGAGCTGCAGCTGCAATAGTCAATGCAGCTTTAAAAGATCTGGGGATCCTTAACCACACTAACATGCTTATGTAGACCATGTCACACCAGATAATGGAACTGCTCGCTGCATAGCAGAAGAGTTGATAACTATTATTACGGACTCGAACAGCACAGATACTATCAAAGCTTTACTGTGTGATGGTACTCCTGTAAATACAGGAAAAATTGGTAGAGCCATAAAACTGGTTGAAATTCATCTTAACAGACCAGTGCAGTGGTTGGTGTGTCTCTTGCATTTGAATGAGCTGCCTTTTATGCACGTCTACAAAGCCATTGATGGTAAAACAACAGGTCCAAATACGTTTGTGGGTTCAATTGGGAATAAACTGAAAACAGATTTAGCAATATTGGAGGTAGTCAAATATCCTCGCGTAAAGGGAAACATTAAAGAAATTCCAGCAAATGTTGTGAAGGAGCTAAGCATTGATCAAAGCTATCTCTATGATATGTGTCTGACAGTGCAAACTGAAAACACTTCTCAAGATCTGTCCACTCGATCCCCAGGTACCCTTCACCATGCTCGTTGGCTAACTCTAGCCAACAGGGTCCTTCGATTATATATCTCAACGCCAAATCCCGATAAAAACCTTCAAGATATAGTCAAGATTATTATGCAGTTCTATCCTCCAGGGTGGTTTTGGATAAAATCTCATCCTAATGCAATTGATGGTGCATATAACTTTTGGCATTTAATGTGCTTGCTTCGAAATTTAGATGAACAACATAGATCAATCATAGAACCAGTATTAAAGAATAACGCCTACTTTGCCCACCCAGAAAATATACTCATATCAATGGTAACTGACAAGAGACTAGAAATTAGGGAGTAAGCTATTCAGAAAATCATCCTTTCAAGAACAGGATTTTCAGTTACGAAAAACTTTGAGTTGCCTCGAACCCTCAATTTCCAATCTACTGACTACACCGAGATGATCGATTGGCAAAAAGAGATCATTACTCCTCCACCGCTGCTAAGCAATTTTAGCGACGATGAGCTACTACAGGCTCGATGTAAGCCATTGGAGATAGCTTCTTTTCCATGCCACAGTCAAAGTGTGGAAAGGACAGTGAACCCTGTAACAAAGGCATGTCAGGAAAGAATAGGATATGACAACCGTCAAAAGTTTATCTTAAACTCATTTGAATCAAGGCAAAACCTGCCAAATTTGAATGGAAGGCCCAATGGAATGCGTAAGAAACATATGAAATAAAATTTCCAAATGATATTGAAAATTTCTTCCCTTTTGATGTGATAAGGAGCAATGAAAAAGTTAATTGAATTTTAGCACATTTATTGTGCCTCGCCTCTAATTTTTTCTTCTGAATATCTTGATGTACTTCATTAATTTTCCTAATACTATACATTATTAATAAAATATACGTTAATAAAGATTTATGTCATCAAAAAACCTGAATGTAGAGTAAGTCTCGTATAAATGGAATATTCTTCAATATAAATCAAAATGTGAAAAATTGTGCCTGGGTTAGGAGGCTTTAAACAGCGAAAATAATTTATGAGGGGGTTCCTGTGTTTAATTCAAATCCCTCACATATGTACCTTTTCAATATAAAATTTCGACCCGCCCTAATATATTATATATATATATATTATATATATATATATATATATATATATATATATACAGGGCGTCCCAAAACAATGTATACACACTTTAAATACTTATAAAGGCAGTGTTTATTAAAATACATTTCATTTTCAAAATGTAATAGAATCTACAGACATTATTTAATTGTTTTGTCAACGCCTGTTTTCAAACTGACGTCCGTTCTGGTCCAGGCACTGCTGATAACGCGAAGCAATGGAATCGCAAACATCACGAAACATTTCGTTTGGTATTTGTGTGCATTCTCGTTCAATGGCTGCTCTCAATTCAGCGACTGTTGCAGGTTTTATAGCGTAGACTTTGTCTTTTAAGTATCCCCATAAAAAAAGTCTAGTGGTGTGAGGTCTGGTGAACGCGGAGGGTATTCTACGAAACCCCTTCGTCCAATCCACATCCACATCGTGCCAAGTACCACTCGCAATACTCCACTCTTCGGTCCGGATCATCATCTTCATTAATAGCATGGACTAATCTTGGAATGTAACTTTTCCATTGACAGCGCTTCAAAATGCGTTGGACAGACGATTCTGAAATTCCTACCTCACGACTCGCTTGCCGCACAGATTTTCTTGGACTTTGGTGATACGTTTCCAGTACTCTTTCTTGCTTTGTGGGGCTTGTCGATGTCCGTGGTCTTCCGGAACGCTTCTTGTGGACATTCTGAACAGTTCCATTGGCTTCAAACTTATCTCTAATTCGAGTGATGGTAAGTCGCGTTGGTGGATCTGTTTGAAACTCCCTCCTAAACTGTCTTTGCACTTCAACTGCGTTTCACACTTCCAGTAGCATTTTAGAATGAATTTCCTTTGTTCAAAGCTTAGTCTGACTGCCATTATTAATTCTAATGTGTTTAACTTGGAAAGAAAGAAACATCAATTGAGCTATCAGCTGTTAAAGTGTGTATACATTTTTTTGGGACGCCCTGTATATATATATATATATATATATATATATATATATATATATATATATATATATATTATATATTATATATATATATACAGAGTTTGCCAAAGCGTTCGACAAGTGTGATCATGGAAACATAATATATAAACTGAAAAATATGGGAAAAACAGGAAGAGTAGGGAAATGGGTATATAATTTCCTTAGTGAGCGGCGGCAGGTCGTTACAGTACAAGGAGTAAAGGAGTATCGTCATCAGAATCAGAGGTCCTCAGCGGACCACAAGGAACAGTATTAGCTCCACTACTCTTCATAATCATGCTAACTGACATAGATGAGGACGTTACCAGAGACAGCACGGTAACATCTTTTGCCGATGACACAAAGATCAGTAGAAAAATAAGAAACCCAGAAGATATAGGTTCTCTCAAACAGACGTGAACAAAATCTACACGTGGACGGAAGACAATATGAAGTTTAACACTGAGAAATTTCTGCTGTTACGGTACGGAAAAAGAAAGGATCTAAAATCCATGAAATATTATACCCCAAATGGACAGGAAATTCAGAGAAATTCTAAAGCAAAAGATTTAGCGGTTGTAATGACTGATGATGCGAAATTAAAAACAGAATAAGATAGTAGTAAACAGAACAAAGAGAGTAACTGGGCAGATACTGAAAACCTTTAAACGAAGGGATAGGAATATAATGATTCCTCTACTGAAAATACTGATCATACCCAAATTGGAATACTGCTTGGTCCTAACATCCCCATATAAAAAAGAAGACACTAGGCAACTAGAAGGGATTCAGAGAAGCTTCACAGCCAAGATCAATGGTGCAAAAAACTAAACTACTGGGAAAGGTTACACGAATTACACCTATATTCACTGGAAAGGAGGGGAGAGAGATGCACCATTATTTACATTTGGAAAATAATGGAAAAACTAGTCCCTACTCTTACTCTGAACTCTGTAACTCCCCAAACAACAGTGGAAAGTAGAAAAGGAAAACTGTGTCGTTTTCCCAAATTAAAGGCAAGAGAGGGAACATCCTTAACCCTGAAAGAAAATAGTTTTGTTGTGAGAGGACCAAAACTGTTTAATCAGTTGCCCAAAGACCTGAGGAACACGATTGGTGTTGCAGTGGACATCTTCAAAAGAAGATAAGACGCCTGGCTCAGAACAATCCCCGATGAGCCGGATGTACCTGGCTATGTGAGGTGGAGAGTACAAGAAACCAACTCAGTACTTCACCAGGCCAACTCGAGAGAAGGGGGCGACAAACTTGACCTTCGTGAAATGAGGAATCATCGCACGCAAAATTTGAAAGGTATATATATATATATATATATATATATATATATATATAATATATATATATATATATATGAGTAACTCCAAATCGGGAAATATATATTAAATATACGATATTTTTTTCCCCATTATTGGATTTGGTCATTCCACCAAAATAAAGAAAAGTTTGCTGTTACAGCTGATAACTATCCTAGTTTATGGAAGCACAGCTGCATGCCAATACCACATTTAATTCGAGATAATGTCAAAACTGTCCGTGACATTTAATTCAAGATATTGCCTCCCAGAGACATCCGACACTTTTAAAGTAGTATCCAAACTCTCCCATATTATGGAAGCACAGCTGCATGCTAATTTAACTCCAAATTTAATTCGAGATAATGTCAAAACTGGCCGTGACATTTAATTCAATATATTGCCTTCCAGAGACAGCCGACGACACTTTTAAAGCAGTATCCAAATGAGAACGAATGTTTGGTAATCGATATGGAGATTCGCATGCTACCAAAACATATCTACTTGTGACACGGATCTGTGACATTTAATTCAAGATATTGCCACACAGCGACATCCGATACTTTTAAGACAGCATCCACCCACGTCTACACATACAGGTGTTTTAATCTCACACTTCTGATATCTCGGCGATTTCACACTCTAGTGTAATCACATATATTATGATACGTGCTTTGGGCAATATTCCTCACCTCTCTCTCTCCCCCTCCCCTCGCTCTAACACTCTCTCTCTCTCTCTCTCTCTCTCTGAATACTACCTCTGACATACTACCTCTGACATATAGAATTGAAAAGTTTTATTGAGAGATCATAGTGTATATGACAAATATTAATAATACAACGACAGTTTACTTAATAAGAATAAAAGGTGCTCTTCCAATATGTGCTCTACCGCGAAACTGTGATCTACCATATTCCAATACGTGCTCTACCGTGAAACTAGCCTTATAAGGCTAACTAACGAAAATATCATGACTTAACCTAACCAATCGTTAGGTCAACTATACGCCCTTGACGATTGGTTAGGGTAAGTCGTGATATTTTCGTTAGTTAGCCTTATAAGGCTAACTAACGTACCTGCTGCTAATCCGAATAATCTAAGGTAGATCACGTATTGGAATGTAAATTTTAAGGTAGAGCACATATTGGAAGAGCACCGAATAAAAATATAGAGGATAGACTAATCACCATACCTGTTATTCACCTTCAATTACACGCTTAAGCATTATCATTATTATTATTAGTTTATCATTATTATTATATATATGTATACATTTACTAAACTCATTCAAAATAATTGTATAATTCTTCTGCGCAGATTAAGTACGAAAAACACAATTGGTAACTCGGTCCGCAATCTTGCCAGATAAAATGTACCCAGATATTATTTATGAAACTAATGAATAATAAATAATTTTAAACATATGTAAATTTCTCTAGCGCTTTTCTGTAACGAGAAATATTATTTTATTATTATTATTATTACCATAATTAGGCAGTGAACCTAATTCATCTACTTAATAATAATAGCTATTATTATTATTATTATTATTATTATTATTATTATTATTATATATTCAGAGCTAGTGCGCATCAAACGTAAAAAATTCATTTCAAAGTACTGCAATGATGAAGAATATATTTCTAAATAAATAGTTTTAATTAAAAATTTAGAAAAGAATAATTTATTTTTTGTCAAGTAGCTAAATTAACAGTTTTCAAATAGGCGGTTGTAACATGACTCCAGTTATACGGCGATTTAAAAACCATTAATCACGAAATATAATATTTCCTATCGAATCAAAATAAAGACTATAATATCTATAAACATGTGTTTATTTAAAATGGTAGAAATATGCATATGATATGATATGTGATTAATGATGATAGAACTAGCAGATTCAATTTAGCAGCTTTACCTTAAAAGTCATTTTCTACGCACATTGTAATACAAAAAATGGAATTTTGTTTAGTAGGGGTATAAATTAAATATATTTGTTTATGTTCATTCTATAAATTTAAACATTACTTGTAAGCAGGGATGGGAAACCGAATCGAAATCGAAATCGATAAACCGATAAAACCGATATTTTTTCTTGAAGCGAAATCGAAAAAAACCGAAACTGATATTTTGGAAAAACCGAGAATCGAAGTTTAGACCGAAACCGAAAAGAATAAAAAAAACTTGAATCGAAATCGATAAAAAATATCACTTCAAACCGAAATTAAGAAATAAAATTTAATATTCAAACTGCTTTCTATTAAAGGAGAGTTGACCAACTTCCGGGATTAAAGACGGCAACTTTTATGATACTTGACTCCTCAAATACGGTAACATAAAGGCGTGAAATTTTAAGATCTATTAGCTTCCTTACATTCCATCCAGTTTGTTTATTTATCCCTGATTTTTTTATATATATAAATAGAAACAAGGTGTTGACTGCGTTGATCTGATAAATAATTCTCCTCCCTCAAAGGAGGACGGTTTTAGGCGGGTCCCTAAGAGTATTTAGCAGCAACTAAGAGTGTCTTTATGAGAAAGAGAGAATTAGAAACCAAATATCAATTGGAGGATTCCATGTCATTCGCCAGAAACATCATTGCCTGGGAAATTTTGTTATCCTCTAAATGAGCTGAGAACCACTAATGACAGTCACTTGTTGGAATTTTATGATACTTTGGAAGATAAGTCAGGAATAATCCTAATCCTAATAACTTTTTTTGTTTAATTTCCTTCTAAATATTATTAATTACAAATTTATCTACTAGCAACCATGTTATTTTCCACTCATGCAAAATCAAGATAATCTTACAACTTAATTGGGAAGTTGTAGAAATAATATGAAAAAGTTTACTGAAAAAAATGAAGACAACTTCAAGATATAGTACTGATTAAATGTAAATAATCATCCAATAGCACAACTTTTTTATTTGGAATAAGTGTGCAGAAACAATAGATAAAAGCTCATATTATATGTAAATAATGAACATATTATATTGAAATCTGAAAAGCTGAAATCGAAATCGAAACTCGAATCGAAATCGATATGAAATACCGAAATCGAAAAAAAAACCTGAATCGAAAAAAAATGAAAAAACCGAAATCGAAACCGAAATCGATATTTCTCAAAACTATGAACTGAAATCGAAATTCATTTCGGTTTCCCATCCCTGCTTGTAAGCAATGAGAACAAATAATAACCAAATGTTTTGCAGTAGTTTCAATCTCGCTCTTCTCTCTCTTCTCCACTCTGAATACTATCTCTGACACTAATATATGAAATGAAAGTTTTGTTGACAGACCGTAGTCTATATGACAAATATTAACAAATGTACGAGTATATAATCATAATTAAAATTCTGTTAAGGAAAAAGTTATATATACTGTATATATATATATATATATATAGTAAGGAATAAGAGGGCCAGAAGGTGGTACATGTTTATTAGTCAGACGTTTCGGAAATTCAATTTCCATCATCAGTGCTAAAAATGAAAAGTAAAAATGTAAACAAATATAGTGAATAAAAGATTTCATAAAATAATTTATGCAGTCCTATGATAATTAAAAAAAAAGTTCCATGAAAAAAAAATTGAAATTGAAAAATTGAAAACACAGCTTACCGGGTTATTACACAAAAGGGGGTTTAATCTAATTGTATTACGGTTGGGAATGGTTGAATGTTAAAGTATCCATGTTAAAAGACGGAGAGTGGTAGCGGATTTCTTTTTAGAGATGGTTCAGAAGAAATTATTTAGCTATGTTTAAGTTGAAGGCAGAACTATAGTCGTAGAGGATTGGTTTTGTACTAAGGATGTATAGGGATTCGAGGATGCGAAGGTCGGTTGGTTGGTATGCTGAATTGATAATTTTGAAATTGGTGGGGAGCAAATTGATGGTTTGTTTAAAGGTTGTAATGTTCTGGTAGAGATGCCGCGATGTTCGTCCACTCTTGTTTGATATTGGCGAATGGTGCTGCCAATATAACTCGCTTTGCAGTGAGTACAGCTGAAAGGGTAGATAGTGGACGAAACAAGGGGCTAGGGGGGGTCTTTATGGTTGAGATACGATTTAATGCTGTTATTATTGGTGAATACAAATTGAAGGTTAATCTGAGGGTAGGCGGCGAAGTTCTGATTGTATTTTGTAACTAATATAGTCATAGTAGGGAAAAGAAAAGTATTGTATATTCTTTTTAACGGTGGGGATTTTAAGGGAAGGTTGATAAATGTTGTTGAGAAAATTTCTAGTTAGAGATTGTAGTAAATGTTTTGGGAGAGAATTATTAATGCTAAAATTGTGAATGAATTCTCTCTCGTTGTGGAAGGATAAGTAAGAGGAAAAAGTTGAGGCACGGTGGATTAAGATTTTAATACTGTTAATTTGATATAGTGAAGGAATGTGGTTTAAGTAGTTAGTACCTAGGCCTGTATTTGTAGGTTTTCGATATATGGAAGTGCTGAATTTATTATTTTGTTTTGTTATTGTTATATCTAAAAAGGGTAGGGTGTTGTTGGATTCGTCTTCTTTAGTGAACTTCAGGGTTTGATGGGGAATTGAGATAGTTCAGAAAAGGGCGTGGTTAGCATTGTGAAAGAGGAGAAAAGTGTCATAGACGTATCTTTTGTATAGGTATGGTTCTTAATGGGTGGGGCAGTGGAGTAGACACTTATTTTCTTGGTAACAGAAAATAACTTAGATATGCAGTACGTCTATTAAATGATAAACTTCTATCTCTCTCTCTCTTACGGCTTGGAAAAATTTAAGGACCGCCCATTAAAATTCGTTCAAAGACCGCCCACTAAAATTCGTTCAGCCAATGAATGTTTTGCTTTCTGAAAGTGCGGGAGGGGAAGTCTTTCTCCAGTATGCTCCATTCTAAGGGGCCTTCTCCCTGTCCTATAAAAGCTGTAGCAGTGACATACGTGAATCATTTACTGTTGGCGAAGCATTTCAGTTGTTGCATACAAACTTATGAACAAGAATTCAGTCTGGAGAATACCAAAAATCAAGTTGTAAGTTATTTTACGTTGTATATATTGTATTCTAAATATAAAAAACTAGTCTTATTCAATAGTGCTCTGAGTAAAATATATAGAATTTAATTCGCTGTACCAACATTTATGTAAACGTGTGATTTTGTGAAGTTTTCGTGATTTTGTGGTTATTGTGATTGTGCACAATTTTAACCCATTATTATTTTATCTGAAAGGGCCTACTCCTCTATACACAAGTGTCTATCCGAATATGCTTCGCCGCCGGTATACCTCTGCTGTGATACAGTGTGAGTAGTTATTTTTATCTATATATTTCCACTATATATATATATATATATATATTATATATAATATTATATATACAGTATGTATATATACACACATGTGTGTGTGTGTGTGTGTGTGTGTGTGATATATATATATATATATATATATATATATATATATATGTGTGTGTGCTGCAAACCCACAAGGAAAAAGAAAAACGATTCCAAGGCCTTTCGTGTATTCAAAACTACATATATATATATATGTGTATATATATATATATATGTGTGTGTGTGTGGGTATATATATATATTTATATATATATATCTGTGTGTGGTATATATTTATATATATATATATTGTGTGTGTGTGTTGTATATATATATACTGTATATATATATATATATATATATATATATATATAATACACACAGACTGTGCATGGAACAAGGAACTCTTCTAGGTAAATTAAATCCACTATAGTCCGAATAAGTAATGGTAAATGACCAACACTATAGCTTTTTTTTTTCATGATGTTAGCCCGACGTGGGCAACGGGTCACTCGCAAAGATGTCCCAAAAATATAGCTTCCCTCACCAGCTATTTGCAAAGCAGATAGGATCCAGCTTTGGGACAGGATCTAGAGTTTAAAGCAGCCTAGCCCCGCTACATTTAGAACCTCAATATAAGCAAAAGACTCGCTGCCTTCACGTCGGATTGAATACATCAAAGAAAAAGGGGTAATTTATATTTTTATATTTATATTATATTTTTTCTTTGATGAATGCTGCAAACCCACATGGAAAAAAGAAAAACGATTCCAAGGCATTTCGTGTATTCAGAGCTACACCTCGTCAAGGAATGAAGACAGAAGGCAAGGTGCCCATAAATATGGAGCACCGACAATTCAGCGCAGGACAATTCAGCGCCGACAATTCAGCGCAAGTCAGTACAGTTAAAAGTTTAGTTAAAAATAATAAAAATAAATCGCAATAAATAAAAAAGAGAAAAATTTGTATATTTATATATATGCTAAATTGGGTCTGTATCGAAGGAGTGACATTTCAAAGGAGTGACATAAATACCGTAACGAAGGAGTGACATAACGAAGGAGTGACAAATCGGAGATAAAATTCAAAGGAGTATAATTATTAAATTTTATTTAAAAAAACAAAATTTGTTAGAATTGTTAAAATTAAGATTTTATTTAAAAACTAGAAACCTAACCTAACCTAACCTAACCTAACCTAACAGTTGCAAGCCTCTCTTCCCTCTGGATTTGTTCTTTCTTCTTCTTTGTTGGTATTTTCGCGCTGAATTGTCTTGCGCTGAATTGTCTTGCGCTGAATTGTCTTTGCGCTGAATTGTCGGCGCTGAATTGTCGGCGCTGAATTGTCCTGCGCTGAATTGTCGGGTCACGGTTTTTAAAATGAATAATGCACATTTTAGAATATTTCTTTCTATTATATCTCTGTTTTTAACAAGCGCTTTAGAATTATCCCACTGGATGCTATGATTACATCTATACATATGGTTAAACAAAGCATTGGAATTATTAGCTGTTCTACACGCATATTTATGCTGTTTTACCCTAATATATAACGTTTTACCCGTTTGGCCTATATATACTGAGTCACATTGCATACATCCAATTGAATACACACATCTAATAACATTTTCCGGGCTATTCTTTATTAGACATGATTTAACAGTATTATTATACTTAAAGACTACATTGATGTCAATTGCTTTAAGTAAAGTTGGGAGATATTGAAAATTAACATGGTAAGGTAGGCTAAGGATATTTTTACGCTCAAATTCCTTTACAGTTATATTATTATAATACCTATTCTTGGCTTTCCTAAGACAGTTATCTAAAAATGAAACAGGATAACATAATTTAGTACCAATATTCATGATATTGCAGAACTCGGAATCTAAAAATTCAGGACTAACAACTCTCAATGCTCTAAGAAACATAGCAGAGAAAATAGAAGATTTAATCGAGGGATGATGGTCAGAATAAAAATGTACATAAGAGTTATTATTAGTAGGCTTGCGATAGACTTCAAATTTGAACTGATTAGAGCATCTCCAAATTTTTAGATCCAGAAAAGATAGGCTTCCATCATTTTCTTTTTCAACTGTGAACTTAATAGATGGGACTAAATTGTTGAGCCTACCAAGAAATAAGTCAAAATCCAAATTATTAGGCCAAAGGCATAAAATATCATCTATATACCTATACCAAACCAGGTTAAAATTAACAATCGAAGGCAAAATTCTACTTTCAAAAAATTCCATATATAAATTAGCTAGTACAGGTGAAAGGGGATTTCCATCGCCAATCCAAACGACATAGCATAAAACTTATTTTCAAACTGAAATTTACAAGTTTTGACACAAAGCCTAATTAACTCAATAAGAGTGTTGTGTTGAACCGGGAAAGAATATTCAGAGATCTTATCTTTTAAAAAATCAAGTAGGTCATCAACAGGGACTCTTGTGAATAAAGAGCATACATCAAAGCTTACTAATTTGAAATTAGGGTCATTAGGAAACTTCAGTTTGTCAATAAGAACTATGCTGTTCACAATATGTGACTTAGAAATAGAACCAACTAACGGCGTTAATAAACTAACTAACCATTTTGATAGCTTATAGGTTACGGAGCCTACTGAGCTAACAATAGGCCTCATGGGATTATTAACTTTGTGTGTTTTTACTAAGCCGTACAGATATGGTAGTGACGAATTAATACTAAGAAACTGCTGCGAAAACCCATTATAATGGGTTTTCGCAGCAGTTTCCTTGTGGATTTGCAGTATATATATATATATATATATATATATATATATATATATATATATGTGTGTGTGTGTGTGTGTGTGTATAAATGAACAATGAATAATTCTTATATTCCTATTTTCATAATGTATATATTTATATTCTTATATTCTTTTTACATATAGTAGTCCAGGCAATTTGTAGTTAGACCTGGGCAAAATTGCTTCAGAAGCTTTCTAAACTGTTTCCAGCTCAGGAACCATTGCCGAATAACATATCCAAAATCCAACAAAATTGGACCCCGGGAACACCCCCAAAAATGAAATTCAAAATGGCGGACTGGATGTTTCCTACGAAAAAAAAATATATATAATTTACGCTTTTATTTATAGAGATACATTTGATGCTTTTTCTTTCAGTTGTAATGTTTTAAATAATTCAACAATATACAACACAACCAGTTATTACGCAAATATAATGTTATATAGCTTTTTACAGATTTTTATAATCAATAATACAACAATTATTTTTTTCCCAGTTTCAAGTTATGTTCATTACAGAAGAAGTGATACCTGGTCACAAACATACAGAAATTAATCCTCTTCATCACTATCATCGGATAGATTACCGGTACTTGGGTTGTTATCGCAACCACTGATTTGGCACTCGCCACAAGCGGCTGAACAGGGCATTCCATTACGCTTGCATCCACATCTTGAAGTAGCACATTTCGTCTTGCAGGAGCAGCGGATCATGTTGAGTAGATAATACCAACCCCACTGCATCGATCTTCTCTTCTGTAGACTTCCAGATTAGTATTTGAAAGTATGTGCGAAAGCTGTGGTACTTTGTGGACGCATCGGTAGGTGGCAAACGTTCGGGTGTAACAAAAGATTTAGCTGTAGCTACCTTTTCAACTAACATTCGATGACGTAGTGCGTTAGTGGATTCAAGTGTTTTGCAGCCATACAACAGAAGCATTGCCTTTCTTCCAGCGGCTTCAATGTCAGAGTGTTGGCAACAATCAGAACAGAATGTATTTGCAACTGAACGGAGTTCAGCCACCTTCATCAGTGTGTCGAATGCTTTGGCTTTACCGATCGAAAAAATTCTGGATGTGCTATCACAGCCCGTGAAAGCATGCACAAACAGGAGATACTTGCAGATGTCATTGCCTAACAATGATTGAATGCTGAGAATATCATACACAGGATTAGGAGATGGTCCCCGTCTTATATCGCTGCGATAGTACAACTTGAAACCACTGTCCTTGGCATGGTACAGAAGGAGAATCAGCAAGTCGGTGTCTTCCCCTATTACTGTTGTAGTTGCATTTTCTGATGAGGAAACTGCTGCACGAACGATGTCCACATCAGCATCCCCATCTGCGTTGTGAACAGTACACCCGTGCTTCTTCAACATCTCACCTACGAGGGAAATAAATGCTTGCTTGTTGTTTTCATTAGCCAAGAAGTGTTCCTTCTGGCCAACAAACTTCATGCTTGGACTGAGATTCACATTTCTGCTTGTCTTGGTGCTGCGTCTTCTGTGGGTCATGTCCTTGATCGTAGGAGAGCTGCTGTAGCCATCAAAAACAATGATTGCTTTTCCATATGTTTTCAGAGTGAAATCGGCATATGATTTGGCGATGCTGTCATATGTTTCAACTTGACGCCAGGAAACACGATGTAGTAGAGATCCACCATCCAATACGTACTGGTCTGTGCACTGAATTTCTTGAACTTCTTCCATGCGTAAAGTGTCAGTGTATTTGATTATTGCATGAGCTAGCTGAGACTTATCGGGTTTCCTCAAGATACTTCGTGATTCGAACAATGCAGGAGGATATGCACACAGTTCGTAACACATGACATCTTCAAGATTCATGTCTCCGCCAGTGGCAACAGTCATCATTCTCTGAAACAGTAGTGCAGGATCTACTTCTATATCTGAAGCATCAGTGATCACAACGGCAGAAGCAGATCCTAGTGTTTTCACTTTGTCAGATCTTTTGGCAGAATATGTAAAGGCTTGTTTCCCAATCATTTTTACGACAATGTTCGTACCGATTGAATGCAATTGATGAACGTTAACTCCAGGATCAGCAGTTAGCCCTGTTACAATGTTGCAGAGACCCGAGGTAGAATGGAATGGGGATAAGGATTCCAGACGTTCAAGTACTTTCTTCATGTCATTACTGTCCCTGATTTGTCTACTTCCCCCATTTCCTTGTGCTGTTCACTACTTTCCAACAAAACTCTGGTGTATTCCTGTATTGCTAAGTTATAAGTGGAACACAGAGGCATAGAAAAGAGCCACGTTGTCCTTTGAATGTCTGTAAATCCACTTCCGCGTGTCAGTCCGCCTCTGCTTTTCAGGGAACGCATTAGTACTTGTTCTATCACCAGGTCTGTGCCGAGTCCGGCCCATAATCTGTCGCTTCTTCTTACCACAAACTTACCTTCCTGGAACATTTTGTTAACGGCTGGATTTTCAGAAGACAAACTTAACATTTTCTGCAGGTACAGGTATATCGATTTCAGGTAATTGTGATGTCCGGCTGCTGCAATTATGGGGATGGTCTCCAGCATAGCTTGCAAGTGCAAATCCCACGAGCCGGTTCTGTCTGCTGTTATCAAGGAACGTGCAATGTTGATCATTCGCTGATATTCCAACCAGAGTTGACTTGTTTGCGAAGTAGATTGTAGGTCAGTTTTCTTCGCATCCAAAGTGGTAGCAATCTGAGACAATGCATTCGAAGATTCCACATCCTCAACTGATTGTTTGGCGGTCATAACATCGTCGAGCAGGTCACAAGCTTCCTTATGGAGGTCATGAGGAGTTCCATCTTCATTACGAGGGAAAACGTCTGCGACTAGTAAGGTACTAAGAGCTGCATCTACTATCATATGACCACGTATCGCTCTTGAAACAGCTTTTCCAGACATCATGTGTTGCACGGCATTTGGTCCGTATATTTCTTGAAGTACTTCAGACAATCCTGAACCATTCATAAGAGTACCGACTGCTCCCAAAAGATTCATCAGAGTGTGAAATGATCCCAGCATTAAAACAATATCCTGCAGGTCTCTCTGTTCATTGATGATTTGGGAAGCTTTCCAGAACAAAGGCTGATCAAAGGTAATAATGCATGGGACTTTTTGATCGCGTGCTATCTTGCTCAAATATAGTAATGTCGAAAATATGCAGGTCATGTCAGTTGGCGACATATCTATGATGGGAAGGAACGTGATCGACGCCACACCTGGATGTGAGACACTTGATCCACCGTGAATTGCCTGCATTGTTCCGGACCAACTTGGACCTGATCTTTCTGCTGAAGATATCTGCCAGAGAAGACTAAGTCGACTTATGGTGGCAGTGGGTACTGGAAGTTCGCGGAATGAGATGTCCCTCAACATGCTTCTCGCGTGTCTATATTCCCTAATGTCAACGGTTGCAATCTTCTTAATGTCATTGTCACCAACATTACGCCTGTGAATAGAAGGGTGGATCTTGATCTTCGGAGTTATTGCGGCAATCATACCCATTCCATGAAAGGTATTCTTCCCATCCAAAGTGCAGACATCATGATCGACGTTATCTGCTGCTAGAAGGACTGCAGTGTTTTCATCAACAGTAAAAGAGCCAGACCCACTTGCCAGCGCCGCGTTTCTTTCGAATCTTGTTACTTCTGCATACGACGAACAGTAACCCAGCTGATGGAGAACGTCAATAAGGTACCTTGACCTAAAGTTGTGGTGTAGCTGAACCGACAAAACCGATCTGTAGTGGACATAGTAATCCTCTAGGACGGGTTGCTTGCATAATGCTCTGCCCAATTGCACCCATTTTTCTTGAAGCATCCTGTCCCGCAAATGCTTTTGATAATAGCAATTTCAGACTGTTGGGAATGTAATCAAGAGCACTTTCTGCAGTGATGTCATTTGGAGATGGATACACATCTTTTCTAGGCGAGTCGACAGACTTGATATCACTTCTGATTATTTTTGCAGCAGCTTCTACTAGGTAAATCTTCTGTAGCTCTATATCTATATCACATTCTTTCGACTTTTTGTGATAATCTATAAGAATTTCATTAGCTGTCTCTCGTAGTGTTACTACATCTGCCTTCCCACTTTCACCTGATATTATGATCTTGTCTCCGTAACGTTCTAAAAGCTTTCTCTTCATGTGCCTGCGTTCGTAGACAGAGCTCTGACTTCCTTGAAGATATTCCTCCATTTTGGAAATTAGGTCTCCAATCAACAGTTGTTCATCATCATTCTCTTCCAGGTAAGCACAGGTCTGAAGGAATGCTTGGTGTTGCTCTTCATTAGTTGGTCTCCCTTTCTTCGAATCATGATCGTCGGAGGAGTATGCGCGAGGAATGTTTTTCCACTTCGAAAATTTACGCTGCAGGTGTGATGGTAGACACAATCTGCAGCAGGAAGATCACGAAGATAATACTCCAGACGGCCTTTTACATTAAACGACCATTCATCGCAGCGGCTTTCACAGCACCTTTTTATGGTTTCGGAGAACTCTGTAGTTCTTATTTTGACATGCTCTGATTTTGGTTTGTGTTTTGAAAAAAAGTCCACAAAGGTATCACAAAACAAACAGTGAGTAGCACTGGAAAATGCGTATTCATGAAAACGCACTTTTCCTTGGTATTGCCTCGGCTGCGGTCTGTCGCTTCTTTATTTCAATGGTCTTTTTATCCGTAAACCTTTTCCTACATACAACGTGAATACTTATTCCAGCTGTTGCAACAACATCGCTTCCACGGCTGCGGCTGGATGCATTTATACCATCTGCTCCTTTTTGCGAGATGTGAACCACTTCCTGTCCGCTGTCCAATTTCTCCTTACAAATCACGCACAATTCTTCAGGGGTCTGCATTCTTGAAGGCGGACGCACACCGAGTCAGCCGTACACCGAGTCAGTCTGAAACAGAAAACACAAATTAATAAACTGTGTTGCAGTATTTAAAAGGAGTACATAATAACAGTTTTAAAGAAAATGACAAGCACAAATACGCAGATTTGATAGTGGGTAGTAGGAATTAAAGAGTTGTATATAATATAAGTTTATAAAGATGTAGCAATGTCCATTCTCACATACACTCCATACAGTATGTTTTATTTACATTACGTGACGTCATAGTTTAATACTAGCCGCCTAATACAATTTTTAGTGTCATATAGGTTAATTTAGAAACGAAAATGTGTTTTAAAACATTTTACTGATCAAAAAAAACGTCATAACTCTCTCTACAAAGCGAAATTAAAATTTATTGTATTTCGTAGGAAACTGCCAGTCCGCCATTTTGAATTTCATTTTTGGGGGTGTTCCCGGGGTCCAATTTTGTCGGATTTTGGATATGTTATTCTGCAATGGTTCCTGAGCTGGAAACAGTTTAGAAAGCTTCTGAAGCAATTTTGCCCAGGTTGTGAAGCTATTTTTGCTTTAGATTGCCTGGACTATAGAGTCTAAACTCGTATAACGCTGACACAAATTCGGATAATTTTTTATTTTCTTTCTATTTTATTTTTGCTGAATAATTAATAAATTATTTCTTTTTAAATTACTAAATCATTTTTTTAGATTTAGCTTAATAATGTAATCTTGTTAAATTCTGCAATGTTCATTTTCTTTATACATTCTCTCTTCGTTGTAAAAGATGAAGTCATGTCTTGCTTAACACTTAATTTTAAATTTTAAACATTTAATTTGTGCTCATATGCATGTTTAATTGTAATTCATAATAAAATACATATTTCAATTTCCATTTTTAGTTAACTCGGCAGATCACGATAACATCAGATTTGTCAATGTGCGGTTAAAAATAAAAATATGGCTTCATCTTCAAATATCGCTCATCTGTCTAGACATTGCTACAGCTAAAATATTTACCTTATCTTCAAATATTTTGCAAAATAATTCAGTCTATTGAGAATAAAAAACAAAACAGATCAGCACTAAATAATAATGATCATTAAAAATGTAGTATATAAACGTATAAAATTTCTTCAGTGTTCATTCTGATTGTCTGATCTGACTAAGAGGCTGAGCATTACATGTAACATTTTAGCAGTAAACTACAGTAAGAGAATATCTTTGTCTTCTCCTTCGAGCCTTGCTTTCTTCAGAGAACTGTCTTAAAATAGAGAAAAACAATTTCCCGATACGCTACAAGAAGAATCGGGGAACCCTTAGAGAATTTAGTGAGCTTCACAGAATCCTCCGATCCACTACAAGAAGAAATCGTACAGTAGTATAAGAGAAACTACTACGATTCCCGATACAGTGCCATCTACTCCAAGGTAACAATCCGTTTCTGCAACCTAAACAAAACTCCAACTTTGAACCGCCCAAGGCCATAGACGGATGGATTAATAACTAGCGGCCTTGCCAGGATTCTTCCAGTCTTCTACACCCTGGAACTAGAACCAACATTCAGTTGACCGGCATGTCACGACTTCCAGTTCCTCACGTCCATCATTCGACCGGTGTACCACGACTCAAAGTTCTCCACGCCCATTCTTCGTCCAGGAACAAGTGGCTAGCAAGATTCGTCTTCAAGGATTTCGCCGTAGAAATCTTCTTAAGTATAGATCTTTTTTTCAAATTAATTACTAAACATTTGAGAAGTCAGTATAATTAGCAATTAATAATTAGTATCAAGCCAGAATTAACACAAAACACAGTGAAATTGCATACACCAGTGATACATTTCTTTTTATTGAAACCGAGTTATTTCCACTATTATAGTTAGCATACAATAATTTTATTTAATTTTCCAATCATAACATTACCGTACATTCACGTACATTCGAGTGAAATTTTGTTTTCTTTATTTTTTATTATTTTGTTTAAAATTTTTCCAAATTTTCCCTAGTTAAGCAGTTTGTTGTGCATTTATTTGTGTATTTCTTAGATAGAGTAGTTAAGAAAGCCACTCAAGTGATCATTCCATAGATCGAGATCGGTCAAGCAGACCAAATTAGAATACATTAACAGTACCTTCACATATGAGCGATTCAGACGGTGCGCTTTCTGACCTTGAAAATTCCCCTACACTCATTTTTCCACCTACCCCGCGCCCTTCAAACATATTTCCAAACACGCAAACTTCAGATCAAGCATAAGCAACATGTCTCAAACCGCTCCCCTGGCATACATTAACTTAGGTAGACTTGTAAACCTTCCCCATACTGTCCTAATTTTTAAGGGAACCATAGATAATAACTTCGTTAAACCTCGAGTAAGACATTGGATTGAGTCTCTAGAACAGCGTTTCTTACGCGAAAGCATCACATTGATGATATAAAGATTAGGGAAGCAAAAGGTTTATTACCCTAAAGAGGGGAATGCCCATGATACAGTTACATACGTCCCATCCATTAGCGAAGTTACAACTTGGGACAATTTTAAAAAACACTTATTAGAATTTTTCACAGAAATAACACGCGCACAACCTTCGGCCACATTAGAACTGTCTTCCAAGCTAAATAGAAAAAAGAACAGGAGATTTAAATAATTTTATTACACGAACACAAACTCGTAGAGTAAGCCTCCGAGCCGCAGAAAATGCATGCAACATTACAGTCACTTCAAAGCAAAGAAACCTAATAGTAGCAGCATCCATTTACCAAAACCTACCCGTAGCACTTAAAAAGAAATTTCAAGAGTGTCTAAATATTGACAACCAGTAAGCGAAGCCATAAATAAAACAAGGGAACATTACCCAGACTTAGCAGCCAGAACTACCGGAAGGGTAGACAGACCCCCATACACTACATTCAGCAGCAACAGCAACAACAGCAACAACAACCTATAAATCTAGGCCGATGCAGGTAACCTACCTCAGAAACAAGCTCCAAAAACCCAGAATGCACGCCCTCTCCTCAGTGTTTTAATTGCGATAGTTTTGGGCACATGATGAGTCAATGCAATTATCCTCCTTATTGCTCCCACTGTCATGAACATGTCATCGCCGTGGCGACCGACAAAAATGTGCTGACAAAGCCCCTGCAGGGTACAGGCCCCACTTCCAAGATCAAATCACCAACGTTCCCAAAAGCCCTCCAATTCTCAGAAACCAGTTAGTTCCCAGCCTCAACAGAACCACCCACCAAATAGATCACGACCACAAGGTCAACCACACTATTACCCGATGTACAACCCCAATATAATCAGCAAGGTCGGATGGTCCGGTACGTAGACGTACCCGTTGAAGAATCAGTTTCCCAGAGTACACTTTTCAAGAAGACCCTCCAGTGTATGGTGATCCCGTAGAATATGACTCAGGTCCTCCATAGAAGTCAGTTCAAGCTCTTTTTTAGATCCACTTGGAGGCAGCAGGTCAACCACCTCCCTCCTAATAGCAGTAATAAACCCACATACACACATAAACTGCCCACAGGATAATAGTGCGAACCTACTAGATTTAATAATAAATTGCAGCACAGATAACCGAGATTTAACCGCTCTCCTAGATAGAGGAGCATATGCGACATTAAGAAGCAATGTGCAGATGAGTTACTAGAGAGTACAGATTATAATATGAAATTAAGGCACCTTCCTGCCAACTCAGAGGAGTTACAGGCATACCCATACCTACATTTGGAGAAATCGAATTATATTTAGAAGTTGGTAAGCGGTATATCCCGCAAAATGTTGTATTGTGGATGCAGTCGCCACCTTTCAGACAGATATCTTACTAGGTATGGATTTCTTCAACGGAATCAATGGGAAATTTATCCAGCCGGAAAATTAGTTAAGTGTAGAAATAGGACACACCCTCTCATGAGAATAATAGACAGGTGCCGTATGTTCAGCCTAATGCTAACAGAATCAGTTTAGTTCGGATTTCCGAAAGAAATAGGAAACCCACTGCAGTTTATAGCAGTTCAATTAGTCGGTTGCATCCAGAGGGACAACCGCCCCAGAAATCAGCCCCCAGAATAATCAGTTCCAGTTGTTGAATCCAGCAGGATCAACACAGTCAGTTTCCAGTCAGCCAGTTTCAGTTAACTCAGCAGTTGAGATTCGAAATCCAACTGAAACGATTTTTCAGCCAATAAGGCAAATTTTAATCCCGAACCAGAGTCAGATTCACAATTTTTCATATGCCCTACACAGCATATAATAGTAGCACCTTATAAGATTTGTTTCCTAGCAAGAGTAGTAAACGGTGAAGGAAAACTAAGATTCAGATCTCTTATTACAAGAAAAGTAATTTAAGAGAGATGTTTTATTGCCCAAGTTCTTAGTCATAGTCAGAATTCAGCTATCCCTGTTGTTTGTTTAAACAAAGGAAAAAGCCCTATTGAATTAACTTCAATCAGAAATAGGAACTGTTTCCACAGTAGATAAATTCAGATCCCCACCAGTACTATAAATCGTGTTTCCAGTTGCTTATAGTTAAACCCTTCAGCATTAAAAGAAGAATATAATGTCTGGAGCACTCCCTTCAGGAGTCGCCAGCCTGACACGGATCCCAAACTACTGGAATCACTTCTCGATTTCCTGATAAGAAATAGAGATGTGATTGCCCTAAAAGGAGATCCTCTGGGCCGAACTAATTTGGTCCCATTCGAAATCAAGCTGGAACCCAATTCCAAACTCATCTTCATTCCTCCCTATAGGGTTCCACATTCAAGGACATGTTGGAGCAGGATGTCATTCAGCCTTCAGCTAGTCCCTGGTCCGCTCCTATGATTCTTGTTTCTAAAAAGGACGGAACATCTCGCCCTTGTATAGATTTTAGACGCCTAAACCACATTACCATCCCAGACCATTTCCCTATTCCAAACAGCAGGAAACAATTCTGAACGTAGGGAGAGCTAACTTCTTTTCATCCCTCGATTTAGCATCCGGTTATTGGCAAGTGGAGGTCAGTCCCGAATCTCGGGCATTGACTGCTTTCTCCACTAATCGAGGCCGTTACGAATTCCAGGTTTTACCTTTCGGAGTCCGAAATGGGCCTGCTAATTTCTCTAGATTGATGAATATAATCCTTTCCGACCTATTAGGTGTCGAAGCTCTCGTCTATCTTGACGATATTATCGTTTATAGTTCAGATATAAAAACATTTTCAACGTCTTCAGAATGTGCTATCACGTTTGAGAAAAGCACACCTTAAACTGAAACTTGAAAAGTGCAACTTCTTACAGGAATCCCTGGTATACTTAGGATTTCTACTATCATCCACTGGAATTAAACCTGATCCAGCCAAACTTGAAGCACTGGAAAGGTACCCTGAACCTAAAACCATCGACGACGCTCGTGCATTTATTGGATTTGCCGGATTCTATCGAAATTTTATCCCCCAATTTTCGAACATTGCTAAACCCATTACCAATTTGTTCCAGAAAAATGCTAAATTTAATTGGGAATCTGATCACCAACATGCCTTTGAAACATTAATCGGTAAACTAACCTGTCATCCCATCCTCCAATATCCCGATTACACCAAACCCTTTGTCCTAGCCACAGATGCTTCTCCTATGGACTAGGAGCCGTCCTATTACAGGACGTAGATGGTGTGGAATTACCCATTGCTTATCCAGTCAGTTTCTCTCTGGACCTCAACGGAATTATTCCACTACGGACCGAGATGCCCTAGCGGTATATTGGGCTTTGAAAAATTCCGAAATATCGTCTACGGCTACGATGTAACCATCAAAACTGACCATAAGCCACTCACTAACTCTTCAAGGACAAGCTACTTGAAGGACGGTTGAGTGAGGCTCTGTTGATTCAGGACTTTGCGCCAAAAATCGTATACAAACCGGGAAAACTTCAAGTTATTCCAGACGTATTGTCGAGACTCAAGCCCGACACCCAAGTGAATAAGATAGAAACTCTTCCTGTGTTCGACACGAATGTCTGCAATACTCCCAACAAGAGGACAACACACATCCAGAACCTTCGGGCTCGCCTGGAACAAAAGGAACCATCGAAGGTAAAAGAACAGTACAACCTAAAAGATGGGCTCGTACATTTTAGGAACGAAGATGGAAACGACCTCGTGGAAATACCAAAGGATCTCGTAGATATAGCCATCGGACTTTGTCACGACTCACCTTTGTATGGCCACATGGGCCGGATCGCACCATCAAGAGTCTTTTGGAGCGATACCATTTTCCGAAATGAACAAAAAGGTACATGAATACATCGCTGAATGCCCGTCTTGTTTAAAACATAAAGGCAACGTACCATCCACAGCTCCATGCATAAATATCCAGTATGCCAACGGCCCTGGCAAAGAACTGGAATGGACATACTAGGACCATTCCCCAAAACATCAAAGGGAAACCAGCACATCATTGTGTTTACGGACCACTTCTCGCGTTACAGTGAAGTAGTTGCCATTCCAAACCAGACCTGGAAACTGTGGCAAGAGCCCTAGTGGAACGCGTCATCCAAAACCATACTACTCCTTCCTTCTAATTTCGGATAACGCCCTTAGTTTCACTTCCAAACTTCGAGTCACTCTGTAACATGTGTAAAATTAAACACACACATTGTGGCATACCATCCGTAGGCAAACGGCTTAGTAGAAAGACACAATCAGAAGATCTTAGAAGCCATCTACCATGTTGTCGATGCATCCTCCCGTACATGGGGTGATTCCCTCCCCATGGTGCAAACAGCTATCAACAACGGCTATAACGTGTCCATCGGGGATACCACTAATTTTGTCCTATATCACTACGACAAACGGCTACCTTTTGATTTGCCTGACCAAATTGGCCCGGTCGTTCTAACACCTTCGAGATGAAAGAAGCAAATCAGCAACTAGTTGAACGATCTTTCAAAACTTTTGACATAATCCGATATACCATAGACACCGGGTGACGAACCTTTTTACAGTCCAGTGCCAAAAAAAACATGTAAACATAAAAAAAATTCGCGTGCCCACCAAAGTTTATATATATTACACCAAATTATAAACATTAAATCTATTATTTTATACTCACTTTTTGGATAACAATTTCTATGCTTAGGCGTGCGAGACAAATTTGATCGCGTGCTCAAAGGGCACGTGTGCCATAGGTTCACCACCACTGCCCTAGACCAACGAAACCAACAGATGGAGCAAGATCAACATAGGCGTCATCCCCGTCAACGGACTATAATCGTCGGTATGCGCTGTTACATAAAGAGTGTGAAACCACCAAGTGCTCATCGCAAATTATACCCAAAATGGGATGGCCCATAATGGATTATGAAAAACCTCGAAAAATACCATTACTAAATCCTCGACTTCCGAGACCATGCCAAACTAAAGATCATTCACGCTGATAACTTGAAGATAGCTGCCGAACACCTTCTCAAAAAACATCTGCCAGGTGTTCCAGCCACCTTCCCTTCGAAAGATCGAGGTATTAACAAATCCAGCAGGGACCACAAAACCGAAGTGATCACCGCGGAAACCATTACCCGTGATGAAGATTGGTACCTCGTAATACCACCAGTACTCGAGCCAATCTTTGAACAAGAGGAGGTCCCAGAACCGAGAGTCCCATCGGAACCAGACCCTGCAGAAACCGCTTCTAGAGGATCACTCAGTGGAACACCTCCATCTCCATCATCTCCTCCGTCACCACTCTCACCGGTTGATGATCGATGCAAGGACACTACATACCGGCCGCAAATGCATCAACCCCGTGAACTAGAACCTTCACATAAAAAACGAACCCGTTCAGAATCTGAGCTTAACGCCGAACCCCACTACCACCAAAGCGAGGCCAACCACTCCGCACACAAACACAAATATCCACACGGCAACCCCCACCTCAGTATAATCTAAGACGTAGAAATGAATAAAATTGTCCCCCTTATAATTCTGCAAATTATTTACTCTTGTAGCCCTAGCATTAAAATTTCTACCGGAATTGTTATAGAAAAGCTTGCAGAACAGAAGAAAAAATTTGGAAAGGACACGCAGACCTTTTATCAATTTGCAACCACCTGCTCCAATTAGAACCAATCTCCTTCAGATTAAAACCCAATTTAAAGCATTTGAAAGTAAAATTCACGGTTCTGTTAAACATATCCCGGGAACAAACCAGGTTAGTTGCGTTTTATTAAAAAATACAGTCGAAAACATTCAAACTACAGCACACACCCTATCAGATATATTAATGTTACCATGGATACAAACTGAAACTGAAAACTCAGCAAAATTTAATCAAAGAAATAAAAGGGGATTGACAGATATGGGAGGAAAAATATTCAAGGGTTCATTCGGATTAGCGACCGAAGAAGACATTAAAAGAATTGAACTCAAATTGAATCTCTTCGCGCGGAATCGGCAATATAGTGGACACATTTTAGAACAAACCATCGAGTCACTATACAAAAACAATCGCTTCCTCCACGCCCTTTCTGACAAATTTACATACCTTGAATCCCTGTTAGCTAAATACAAAGAACACGAAAGATATCTAGGATTAGTAGAAATAATTAACCTACAAGTAACCCTAATCGATAAATATTGCAACAAATAATTACGATTCATTCCAAAGTTTTGCGTGCGACCCAGCTAGCTCATAGAAAAATCACTCTTTTCACACTAATAACATGGATACACTTCAGTCCTTGATGCACACCTCTCAGACACAATTAAAATTATCACCCATTTTCCCACTCAACCACACTAATTACCCCCAATTTCTAGAATACACCTGGACTGTACATGGACCACGCCCCTACACTTACCTCATGATTGTACCATTTTTCGATGTACTCACTTATGACGTATACAAATTTCACCCTTTCCCAACACCCTACCAAAACAACTCTAATATTTATCGATTGTATCTACCCACAGTACCACCTTACCTTTTCCTCGCCAAAGACCTTTCAACTTATTCTGTGATGTCAGATAGCGACATCCGGCATTGTAGATTCCCACAAACGAACAACTCGTTTGCCCTCCACTCAAACCAGTAATTCTTCCAACCACTATCGACTTAATCCGTGACCGTCATGCCCCGGTATGTTCTTTCACAAAATTCCAATTGTCACACCCGCACCAAATACATCACAAACATTAATATAGCGAGCCAGATTGTGGTATGCGCGTGAACATAAGGAAAACTCGGTGTCTGTAGAGTAATTTACTTCCGAAGCTCCATTAACAGATGCGCCATTAATATGTAAATTCACGCTTTTCAAACCGAAATTTTGGAATTTGAAAGCCGATTTCTTATACTCACCAACCGTAGCTTTATGGTTGAGCAAGACGATAAGAATGCGCTGTGGGAGAATACCCAAGGCCACATTTTCTATCTGCTTGCAAGTTCCACCCGCCGTGACTGTATGCATTTTTAAAATCACGCCTCTCATTGGATTTTTCAATAAGCGCTTCTCAATTTCCATCTGTTTGGTTGTTCGGTGGCGGATAGTTTCACACGCGTCGAAACTGTAAGATACTTGTCTAAAATGTGTACAAGAGCAGGCTTGAGAGATTGCTCGCTACCCTTATCCAGATTTAAGCATATCTCGGGGGATGTACGTGTAATTTTTATCTTCATTTCGACACCGTTCAAAAGCAGTTTTTCTTTTGACAAAAAATCCGAGTGTAATCTTCCATAGCAGGTGTAAATTTCCTTTTTAGAATTTTTAAAATTATTTTCTCACTGTCCATCAACTGGGGCGTATAATATCCCTGAGCTGCCAAATGTGTCTCTTTCGCTTCTCTTGTAAAGTTCAAGACAGTTTCTAATTAGGCTCTATAATGATGATAGCTAGCGCCTGGCGAAACGTTAGTTTGGCTTAGGTACACATCACATTGACTTATTAGCGTGTGTAGGAAGCTGATTTCAGGTTATACTGCATCACCCTCTTCACAAACTGTGCCATTAGAATGTGCAATCCTTAGTTTAGTGTAAAGAAACACGTTTGAAGGGTCAAAAAAATGGCTCCCTGACGAAGAAACCACGAGCTCTATAGGGGCAATCGTTTACCCAATAGCGTTGAGAGGATGAATTGTGACGAATTCAGACCCCACAATACTTGTTTGCGTTAGAGGCACTTCAAAGAGATTTAACTCGGATTTGCAACACTCCGAGCTGTGTGGGTGTATAAAATGAGCTGTAGCATCCGTTAATGCAGCCTTTCACTTCAGTTATACAATCACCTATGAGAGACAGTTGTATCAGATTTACCTTATATTAGTTTTTAAAAAGTAAGTCCACGACCGGTTTCATACGCTTAGACATTTTTTTAAGTCCTTTTCCGCTTTACACCACGAGTTGCATGTTTATCTTTCCTTTTTTTTTCTTTTTCCACGCCGTACAGTACGCTTTCTTCCTCTTATAGTATCCTTTTGGTTTTCCTTCTTCTAAAACCCCCATCGCACATTTTTCTCTTCGCATCTTCGACGATTTCGTCCCGTGTACGCCGTAAATGTTTTCTGAAAGTTTCTTTAGGCTTGGTAGCAGACATTATATCTTCGTGTGTGTTAAGCCTTGATTGTAGGGCTTTCTTTCCAAGCTATTTGGCCACAGTTTTCAATAAGGACACAGCTGTGCGCAGTATAGCCGAAAATATTGGGGCCGTCCGTCGGTAGACGGAAAATGGCCTCTGTGTCATTCTGTCGCAACACTCCGGGAGAGTGTTTTGTCCCGTAACCGAATGGAAACTTTTTCCCCTCATTCGTTCTTATATACTGTATGTTGAGATACTGGTTAGTAAGTTAGGTGCATCTTTGACATAATAAGGTTTATCATATGTAATGCTCAAACTCTTTCCTCTATGATCGGGAATGTGCACAATGCGTAACAGACGAGCCTGAGTATCTCCAAGAAATTGGTGGTCCACGATATTGCTGTAAACATAACACATGTCTGGGGTAGGGTCTCCAGCGGGTAATTTCGACAATTTTAGTTGGTACAATAAGCTAAATCATGCTGTGACTCGTGAAAAGTATCTCTTTGGAAGGCGAGGCCATATCTACCCTCAGGTATAATTTTGAACAGTTTGTTGGTTTACGTCGTCGTCGTTGGCCTAGGCAAGCTACGGCTTGGGACCGTAGCGCATCTATCCGGTATAGGTTAACCTGGATGATGTAGCCATAAGCACTGCCGCTAGTTAAGTGCCAACCAGTGATTATCTCACTAGCCGTATTGAGTCCGTTAGGCGAAACTGCGACAGTACCAAAGGTGGAAAATATAACCATTGGTTTTCTATTATTTATTTGTAAAATAGACATGGTATTAGATTAAAATAAATATTTGAATATAAATTTAACTGACAATTGTGATATATAATTAATTATGTTTACATACAATAAAATAATATAGTATACATAAAATTAGTATTAATGTGGTTCACAATTGAATTATAATGGGGTAACTAATTTAAAATGAATTTATACTATTCCGAAATTCAAGACGGTAAAATTAACATTTATCTTGAAACTAAAATAAGAGTATTCACTACACACTCCCCCACCAGAGAGGAAGTTCAAACAGTTCCGAACGACACAGATTTCCCCGGGACCTTTTTGGTAGCTACATGTACCTCACTTAAGGTTGATTCCAAAAACGCAGGCTTAAGACGATCGATAGAAACCTTGTCGACCTTGGAACCGCGCTGGATGAGGAATGATTTGCGCGTACGTCGGAGAACTTCATAGGGTCCGTCATATGGACATTGGAGAGGCCGTTTTGGGACAGGTACACGAACGAAAACGTGGGTGCAAGACTGGAGGGCTGCGGAAATAAAGATGTTCTGTTGGCTAGTCAATCGAGGGGAACAGGCTGAAGGGACTGCATGTGAGAGGAAAGTGTTTGAGCGAATTCCGTAGGATCACATGACTTATCCCCTGCAGTGAAGTAGCCACCTGGTAGCCGCAGTGTTGTTCCATAGACTAGTTCAGCCGCTGTAGTCTTCAGATCACTCTTAAATGCAGAGCGAATACCAAGCAAAACGAGTGGAAGCTTATCCATCCAATGGGAGTCTTCGTGACACATAAGGGATGACTTCAGCTGGCGATGGAAGCGTTCGACGAGGCCGTTAGCTTGCGGATGATACGCACAGGTATGCGCATGTACTGTACCCAACAAGCTGGTAAACTTCTTCCAAAGCGAAGACTCAAATTGGCGACCTTGGTCAGTGATGACTTTTGTCGGCAATCCAAATCTTGATACCCATCCATGAAGAAAGGCTCTTGCAACAGTGTCCGCTTGGATATCAGGAAGTGGGATGGCTTCAGGCCATCTGGAAAAGCGGTCGAGACAGGTGAGCAGATAACGTTGGCCTTGAATCACTGGAAGAGGGCCAACAATGTCTACATGAATTACCTCAAATCGCTGGGATGGGGGCGGAAATGCGTCAAAGGGGGACCTGGTGTGCCTTTGGACTTTGGCACGCTGGCAGGCAAGGCACGTTTTGGTCCAATGTTTGACATCCTTCCGCATCGAGGGCCAAACAAAGCGAGAGGTAACCAGGTGTTGCGAAGCACGGATACCAGGATGGGAGGGGTTATGAAGATCCGTGAAGACTGCTTGTCTGTGACATGGAGGGACATAAGGGCGAATAGCAGCTGTTGATACGTCGCAATAGAGGGGCACAGACAATCCTGGCATACTCATTTTCTTGAGGGAAAGTGAGTGAGTGGAGTCTTCTCTGAGCAGTTCTTGTAGTTCCGTATCCTTATCTTGATCCTGTGCAATAGCATTCCACAGTGTAGAGCTGAGGGTAACAGAAGTAATCTCTATTCTTGAAAGTGCATCCGCTGGAGTGTTCAAGACACCTTTGATGTGGCGGATATCTGTGGTAAATTGCGAGATATAATCGAGTTGCCTGATGACTCTGGGAGAGTGGTTACAGCTGTTTTTATTGAAGACAGTGACCAAAGGTTTGTGGTCGGTAAAAACACAAAACTCTCGGCCTTCAAGGAAATGTTGAAAATGCTTCACGTTTAAGTAAATAGCAAGAAGTTCACGTCCGAAAGCACTATAACGCGTTTGGGCTGGCTGCAGCTTTTTCGAGTAAAACGCGATGGGTGCTTGTTGACCGTTAATGGTTTGTTCCAACACTCCACCGATCGCAACATCTGATGCATCGACCGTCAGAGTTAGGGGGGCATCACTGATAGGAAATGACAAAGACAATGCACTATTGATAGCATTTTTGGCATTGTCGAACGCCTGTACACTATCGCTACACCATACCAATTTCGTTACCTTGCGTTTGTGTGTGATCATAGCGTGTAGAGGAGCAAGAACACTGGCACAGTTTTTAATGAACTTGTGGTAATAATTTACCAAACCTAGAAACCGCCGTAACTCACGCTGATTATTTGGCATAGGGTAATTTTTTATCACTTCACACTTGTCCTGAAGGGGGTAATTCCGTGCTGCGAAATCGTGTGACCAAGAAATTCCAAGGTTGGCTGTGCAAACACACACTTAGATGCATTAATAGTAACACCGTATTGTTCTAAGCGTTGAAAAAGGAGTGAAAGATGTTCCTTATGTTCCTCTTCCGTTGAGCTGGCCACAAGCAAATCATCGATGTAGGCATAAACAAAGTCTAAGCCTCTGGTGACCTCATCTATAAACCTCTGAAAGGTTTGCGCAGCATTCCGTAGCCCGAACGGCATCTTCACAAATTCGAATAACCCAAATGGTGTACAAACTGCAGTCTTGGGAATATCCGAAGGCTCTACGGGAATGTGGTGGAAAGCCTTAACGAGATCTATTTTACTGAAGATAGATTTGCCGTGGAGAAGAGAAGTAAAGTCTTGGACATTTGGTACCAGATATCGGTCCGGGATGGTTGTCGAATTCAAAAACCGGTAATCCCCACATGGTCTCCAGTCTCCTGACTTCTTCTGGACCAGGTGTAGGGGAGAGGACCAACTGCTTTTGGAAGGTCTTATTATCCCAAGATCCATCATAAGCTGGAATTCCGATTTGGCAGCTTTCAGTTTGTCCGGGCAAGACGTCTGGGTTTTGCAAACACAGGGGGACCTTTTGTTGTAATGTGATGGGTAATGGTGTGCTTAATGGTATCACCCATCTGCATAGGTTGAAGAATTCCTGGATATCGTTGGAAAAGGCACTGGTACATGGAATTAGGGGGAACGAGGGAAAGTGCAGAGTTCGAGGCGTCCGGAAGGGCAACCTGTTTGGCAAGAACAGAAAGCAGTGTGGCCTGGTCGCATAAGCGTCGCTTGTCAAGATCCACCAGGAGTTTGAAATGCTGGAGGAAGTCAGCGCCGATTATGGGATGCCGCACTTGAGCACAGATGAAAATCCACTTGAAGGATCGGTGAAGGCCCAAGTTTAGTTCACGCGACTGAGTACCGTACGTGGGTATGCGTGAACCGTTAGCAGCGTATAGAGGCGGAGATTCCGAGTGCGTATGACCAGATTTTTGAGGGAATACACTGACTGACGCTCCGGTATCGACCAAGAAATTGACACCAGAGTTCCTGTCCTTTATGAATAACAGGTTGGCAGTGCGAGTACTAGACGCCATTAGGACTCGCTGCTGGGTTTTCCGACGAAAAATTGCAAGGGGAGATGCACTTCCTAGCCTTCTTTCCAAATTTCGAGTGGTAGAAGCAGATCTTCCCGGAACTCGAACGATGCCTCTTCGTAAATCTTGACCGAGAATGGCTTCTTTGCCGTTGATTTTGTAGCAGAGAACAAACGTGGTTGAGTCGTTGACTTAACTCTTTCACTTTCAACTCCAGTTCCGATTGTGTGTTCACGTTGTTGACCGGAGCTGTGTCAATCTCCACTACTTTGTCGGCAGTTTCTGCTAGTTTATCAACTGGAGTAGCAGGATCCATAGTGGCCAAGACACGCTGAGCTGATGGAGGAAGTTTCTGCAAGAACAACTGTCTAAAGATGTCCTTATCGAAGGTTTGTGCGCGTTCGCCTAGAGCGCACTGCATAGCCCTCAGCATTTGAGTGGGCTTACGGTCTCCAAGTTCTTCTTTTGAGATTAACTGATGTAGTTTCTCACGCTCGGAGACAGTGGTGCGGCACAGGATGGCAGACTTCAGATCGTTGTATGGGTCCTCACTCGTGGAAGTAGATACGATGACGTCACGGACTTCAGAGATGATGCTCGCTGGTAGAGAGGACAAAACATGATCGTATTTCGTCCTGCTAGCGGTGATCCTTCCCAAGTTGAATTGTGATTCCACTTGGTGGAACCAAATAAATGGATCACCCGGCCAGAAGACGGGGAGCTTTACGCTCAAGTGGGAGATGGCACCAGCGTCGTCAGGCATCTTCTCCTATGCTTGCTGACGTACAAGCAAGACGACAAGTTCCCAACGAAGGAGTGGAGGTTGAGACGAGCGCAGGCATAGAGCGCACGGGCAGGGGTGAGGGGCAGAGGGCACGAGCGACATTACAGTCTGGTCCTAGTCGCTCGGGTGAAGGGGGTGATGGGCACGAACGACGTTACAGTCTAGTCCTAGTCGCTCGGGTGAAGGGGGTGATGGGCACGAACGACATTACAGTCTAGTCCTAGTCGTCCGGGTGAAGGGGGTGATGGGCACGAACGACATTACAGTCTAGTCCTAGTCATTCGGGTAAAAGGGGTAATCCAGCTCCGGGGTCACCAATTGTTGGTTTACGTCGTCGTCGTTGGCCTAGGCAAGCTACGGCTTGGGACCGTAGCGCATCTATCCGGTATAGGTTAACCTGGATGATGTAGCCATAAGCACTGCCGCTAGTTAAGTGCCAACCAGTGATTATCTCACTAGCCGTATTGAGTCCGTTAGGCGAAACTGCGACAGTACCAAAGGTGGAAAATATAACCATTGGTTTTCTATTATTTATTTGTAAAATAGACATGGTATTAGATTAAAATAAATATTTGAATATAAATAATTAACTGACAATTGTGATATATAATTATGTTTACATACAATAAAATAATATAGTATACATAAAATTAGTATTAATGTGGTTCACAATTAATTATAATGGGGTACTAATTTAAAATGAATTTATACTATTCCGAAATTCAAGACGGTAAAATTAACATTTATCTTGAAACTAAAATAAGAGTATTCACTACAAGTTCATGGTCCTTAATATTTCTACTACCCCTTGATTTTAATAATAAAGTATGGGCCGGTGTCTCTTTGTTTATGACTTCAAAAAGTAAATCGGGTGTGAGGCTTGACCTTTTCAGACTCCCATTTAAAGCTCTCACAATATCTTCGGCTGCGTCATAATGCCCCGGCCCTAGTATTACTTTTGTACTGTAGTAGTGTAACTCGCCGCTCCAGGCTGAACGTATAGTATCATCTAAAATTACGCCTAATTTTTCACACTCATCGAGCCTTCTAAGAATCATAAAAACGGGCTCTTTCTTCTCAATACTTAAAAACTTGGTAGTCATTTGAAATTCACAGGACGACCTCGTATGATTCATGCCCCAAATCGATAGGCTAATGCAGTTCTGTTATAAAGTTGGACAGGGTATTGTCCGGATGCGTGCCCAAAGAGACAGAAGAGGGTATGTGTGACGTAGAAGTGGTTAGGCAGCATTTTATATACTACTTAAGTTTCATTATTGCTTGAGCTTTTATATAGGAGTTGAAGCTTTCAGGGTACCCTAGCCACTTCACCAGATACATCTTTCTCTTCCCTGTACCTTTACTTCCTAAACGTTTTTCAATTTTAAACACTTTTTCCCTAAATTAAACGCCACGTTCTGCAACTCCTCGCCATAAAGGTCACCCCCAACTTCATCATTCAAATCTTCAACGTAATACACCATCACATCGTCTTTAGGCCTCATAGATCTAACTTTAAAAATCTCCCGAGTCCACCCTTTCTCAAAGCCTTTCGCAAACTTATTCCCCGCTCGTGCGTGACAGCATTACATAATCATTGATTTTGAAACGCAGTGTGTGGCGATGCTCTGAGACTAACTTTTCTCGCCTCAGGTTATGTATGAGGACCACTTTTTAAAACCGCGTTAGGGGATGTACCAATCATGCGATGGCATGAGCGGTTGTAGGATGAAGCCAACTGTACCAGAATGTCTATGTACCTGTATGTGTTTTTGTGTGTGAAATAACGATGCATACGTTCCTTTATGGTAAGCTGCACTCTTTCGGCTAAAGATGCCTTATGTATAGAATTGGATTTGTAATAAATGATATTAAACTCCGTCAACATGTTCTGAAAAGGTCGACCTATAAATTCTTTGCCAAAATCTGTACAAAAATATCAGGTATCCTATTCTCCCTTAACATCATAGTCTTTGTAGCTTTAGCGACTGTTTCAGGCGATTTATTTTTCATCGGAATTAGCCACAACTATCTAGAGGATACATTTATTATAAACAAAATGTATCTATAGCCGTCATTATACACCGAATACTTCTGCATGCCTGTTAAATCCGCCTGCCAAATAGAATCAATCGATGTTGATACTGTCTTGGCAGTTTTAAACATTTTTCTCACTGGTTTATGAAGTGTATAAGCGTCCTGCTCACGAAAAAACCTATGAACATCTTTTTTCTCTATTCCCTCATTATAACCGCCTCTGTACAGTCTGTCAACACCGCCTTAGGAGGCTGGATTAGAAATGTTATAATAACTTTTTCTTAATATGTTAGCCATTTGCGTATTTTAGAGGCGGGCGTGTAGGGCTGGGCGTTGGTGCTTCGTCTCTTCTTCCTCTTCAGATATGTCACCACCAGGGGCGAAGGCGTGCTCTGGTGTGATACACGCGTTGCTTGCCCCAAGTCTTTTATTCGGTTCTGGTTACCTATCAGTGTTTTGGGGATGTTTACTTGCTGTAGTCTAGCTTTAATATGTTCCTATCCTCTTGGTGAAGGCCTATCCCACTTTCTCACCAAATTATGTACGATATCAATGATGTTCGAGCCCTGTACCTTTGGCTTTTCAACAACAACCTCGCCTGTATCGGACCATTGAATAATGGGATCCTCACTCAATAGATTATAAAGACAGGCCTTTATTCCTCAATGTATGAGGTAGACTACTTTCTAATACATGTTCTAGGTGTTGCGGGCTCACATCGTTGTTCTTTGGTTGATCGTCTCTAGTCCCGGCCCTAGGCCCTATGCTGGTACACTTAACATCACCAGTGCTATGCCTGATAACTATGGGCAACTCGGCTGGTTTCTTATAATCTTCAAGCTCTTGAAGAAATTTCGGTAGAGCTTCTTGATATAAAATTCTTTTCTCGTCAGGGGCTTCGCGCTGTTTAATAGATTCACCAATTCATTCTCCATTCTTTTAAGTCTATTTTTACCAGGCTCTAGTACTGATTCCTGGTTCTTTGTAGTTTGTAACGAAGCATACACCTCGTATGGAATCATGACCACTTTCTTCACTATATTATACTAGACAATAAAGGCCTCAAACTGAAAACAGATAGGGAGGAACGATCCGCCTCTTTGCACAATAATTCGCTTTTTCTTTACCACACTTTGCTTTTTACGAGCGAGCGCACGTATTATGCTCTTGTAACGACGTAAGCGCGAATTCTGAGTGGCCTTCATTGGTACATTGCATTTTATAACGTTAAGGCAGATTTCACAGATGCATTTTAAAAAGTCTGGGTCAATATTTTTAACAACAGCCGTTGGAGAGTGCGCGGCAATCGTTGATAGATATTTATTAATTTAGGTATTTCTTTAACCTCTTTGTCATCCTGGGATGTACACCGTTTCAGCCTCGTTTGAGAATATATTCGTTTTTAGAAGCACCCTAAACGTGTTTCGCGGGTAAAGGTCACAAACCAAATATCCGTAACGTTAGATTGTAGATTTATAAACTTCCAAAAACTCCTTACGCTGATTCGGGAACATTTGATTGGTTAATACCCCAATTTATGCTACATCTCCACGTTGTGCGAATAAGACTAGATATTGTGTATTTAGCGATACATCGCGCATGTATCTATTCTTCAAAAATAGATTCTGATTACGGCTTCGTATGCCGAATAGTACTATATAACTTTGTGCACAAAATTTGAGACAGTTCGTCCTTATCTTCAATGATTTTAAGCATAAACACGGTTTTTCCACAGCCTGTAGGACCGGATATAATGAATGTAGAAGGGCTTGTGAACCTGAATTTTTCTACAGAATCCATCTCTGACACGTCACACTCCTAAGTGGGACATTTACAAAATATAATACAATTTTAAGTGTTGCTCCTTATATTCTGCAATCTTGTTTTACTTCTTCCCCAGAACTGTGAATGATGACGAGAATGAGGTACTGTCCCAGCAACATGTCCCCATCGTAGATATTGCTGATGAAGTTGATGATAGCGACGATAGTGTAGTTGTTGTTGAGGCTATATACTGCACCCCCGCCAGCGTTCCGGAACCATCAGCAGTGACAAGCGTAGCACCCCCACTCGTCAATTGGAAAAGAAGCGGGTGCATAACAACATCGCCGATGATGAAACACCTTCCACGTCAGGTGTACAGCGCGTAAAACCGTCGGCCATTAGACCCACAGTAAGTTCTGAAAATGTAATAGAACCTCTACAGTACCTCCTTCTACAAATAAAACTGTACCCGCTTATCCCTATTCAATACCGCCCTCCGCTGTGCCCTCCACCTCGACAGAAACGCAGCAATCTGTAGACAGTAGCATATCATTCAAGCTGCTGTGCAACGTCACCACCACCCCAGTCCTAACTAGAAACCGGTACGTAGTCAGGGTAGACCCGTGAGCTATGTATAGCAATGGCTTTGAGCACGCACTACGGCTCATAGTTGAGCGTAGTGTGGAGTTTGGCCTTCAGAGCTACTGTATGAGGGACGTGAAGCCAGGACGCGACTGTCCTCGGGTTCGGGTCAGATGATAGTGATAGAGACGATTTTTGGTTAGTAATACCCTACAGACGTCTGGCTGCAGTAGATGTAGAGTACATTTTGAGGCGTATAATGCAGGCCTCTCAAAGCGGCACCGAGCTTGATATGGAGAATTTCACGATTGATATAGATCACGTCTTCAGACCTGTAAGTCACGACGCAACACCTTATTCTCTTAACTTTAATAGTTACCAGATATACAAAAGACACACTGATTTCGATCACGGTTGCGGCTTTTTAGCAAGTGTTGGCTCATATGTTTACTGTGGTAAATACAGCTGCCCAAAAAATTTGGATGCCTACGATAGTGGAGCGTGCACGTAAACTGGCTACAGACTACAGTCTTGACTGTGACTGTGATATGGGGCCTGAAGAGTTGCGAAGGGTAGAGCAGAAAATGGGTGTGCATATAGTTGTTTGGTTTGGATGATAGTCGTAGAACTTTGTATATTTTTAAAAGAAGCGTGAGATAACGTACAAAGCCTCTACTTATTTTAGGCTTGTCTGGGACAACGTATCTCCTCATCCATAATATAAGGGCTCTTTATGCGAGTTAATGATAAAAGCCGAAAATATGGAAGACATCATGATTTGTGTAAGGGTTGTCTCGATTTTACGAATAACCTGTTGAAACATTGTAAGGAATGCCACATGGTTTAAAAGTGTAGAAGCCCCAGATGTGAAAGTCGAGTAGTTTAAACTGAGAAGCGAGATTGTAATGTATGTAAACGCATGTTTTTTCAATAATACCCGTTTTGGATTCTATAAATCAAATGGGACTGTAGGAAAATGAGAATTTGCGAGTGTGCCATGTTTCAAACAATGGACAGCTGGGGCAATTCGAGTATAAATGTAATGAAATTCACTGTTCTACATATCATGAAGAATATAAGGCGGATGATGTAAAGGACGTATGTTATGTGAAAGATGCCAAACCTAAAAATAAGCCTTGTATAGCCGTGTATTATGACATTGTAAGAGTGAGAGTTTGGTATGGTAGGATCATTGTGAAGTGGAGAGACTTGGTGGAATGGGCCATGGAAGAGGATGAATATGAAGAAGAAAATGAACGTGTCAATGTGGCTTATGATCGAGAGTTCCCTGTGTGGTCAGTATTGCCAGAGGATGAGTGGAGGAGGCAGGCTACCTCCGTAAATGAGAAATCATATACCGGGGCTGTGAAGAATGAGGGTGGAAATCGTGCGAGTGGTCAAGTGGAAGTGACAGGAAGTTGCTAACGTGTTATCATTGTAAAAAGAAAGGGCGTGTTAGGGATGACTGCTGGCGTTGTAAAGGAGCATGTTTGATATTTGAAAATGTAGAACACAGGATAAAAGATTGTCCGAGGAAATTCCGCGACGCGGGTTCGGTTAATAAGGAGGGACTGCAAGGTTAAGATGTTATTTTTGTAGACATACGATTGCGAAATGTCCTGCCCTTGAGAAACTGCGGTTGATTGGGATTGAGAATGCTAATGAGGGAGGTACTGTGCGTGTGAACGAATGTGGAAATGGAGAAACTAGTACGAGTGCTGAACGTACTAATTTAAACGTGTGAGCTCCGGTCTGAATCGGGACCGACCGGAGCAAGGTAAGAGTGAAGCATACATGCCGTGTGGTGTCCCTCCAGCGGAACTTAAGATAAAAAATTTTAGTAAAAACGCAATTTTGAATCCTGAGTGGAGAATGGATACCGGATTATAGTGGTGTATGGAAAGAACGGGAGGCTTTACCTCAGAGAATTCATAAGTGTATGAGAATGAAAATAGGTAGAGAAGCACAGTGGTTTTACTACTTGGCAATGTGATCATAATGTGGAAGCGGAAATTCTTGGTTAGACAAATTTCTGGATTTGCTTGATAGTGGTATTGATGAGGATAGTGCTTTTAAGAGGGTAATGATTATTTTAATGGGTGAAGTGTGGGAGTGTCGAAGATTGATCATGATATGAATATATTAGCAGCAACTAAACTAATCGAAGTAAAAGTAGAAATGAATGGAAGCTTGTTAAATTCTATTATGATCACGTTGCCAAGCATTAAAAATCACCGTACTTCTACCCAAGGTGATGGGCGTAGATGCTGAAGTTTCAAAAGGGTACTTTCTTTAAATATTCCTCACTCACGGCACTTTAAATTATGTAGGACTAACACCCCTAAACATTACTTTAACTATGAATGTATGAGTACAAGCGAATGTGAAGATTTTGAGCTCTACTACAACAGGTTTAATGAAGATAATCCTTACAATCTAGCGTATGAATGTGAACGTTATTGTGTGAATGACGTACGTGTACTTGGAGTATGCTTCCAAGCAGTGGCGGCTCGTGACTAAAAATTCTAGGGGTGCTGTCTCTAAGAATGGGTTGAAATAATTACTGAAATGAAAGGATGAGCATTGAGCAATGAATAAAAGTTTCAAAAGTTATTGAAAAAGTTATTCAGTGAGCTCATCCTTTATTGTTCTTGATTATTTCAATTGTAAATAAAAAATTTAGGGGTGTTGCAGTTCCGCAGTGCCTACCGACGAGCCGCCACTGCTTCCAAGCCTTTAGAAGGATGTACATAACGCGTTTCAACTGTGATCCGTTACAAGCAGCAACTACGATCGCATCATTGGGTTTTACCGTATTCAAGAATAATTTCATGCCTAAAGACACTTGCAATCATTCCCCGAAACGTCCCGCGCAGTTATGGGTATAAGGCTATTTACTGGCTCACTCGCATACAGCAGCAGACAGGTGTATATATAAAGCACGCTCCCAACACGGGGGAAGTGACAATCAAGGTCAATGGCCGTGGTTTTTGGGTGGATGGCTTAAGGACCCCACCACTGGTGAGAAGTCACTGTACTCCTTTAACGGCTGCTGGTGACATGAATGCCCGCGTCCTGAGTGTGGTGTCGCAGGGGATGTTTATGGAGATTTCCCACCGATAGCCTCGCATCGACCCGTACCCGCGACCAGCTTATAAGCTCCCAGTTCACTCACAAGGTTTTGTGAGAGCACGAATATGATGCCTGGATGGAGTCCGATGAGCAGTATTGCGAAGAAATAAAAGCTATCAAACGTACAATGGTGGTGGAACCCCTCAAATGCGGTGACAGCTTGTTTGGAGGACATACAAATCCCTTAAACTATACTTTCCACCTACGGACGGGGTGAAGATTCATTACTACGATTTCTGCTCATTGTACCCTCACGTGATGAAGAACAATCCGTACCCCGTAGGTGCGCCTGAAAAACTCGTGGGCCCCGCTATGCCTACCATTAAAGAGTTCTCAGCTAATTTGAGTGAGACCTAATTTGGTTTTTCTTTAGTGGATTTGCTTCCCCCTCGCGACTAAGATGCCAATCTTGCCCATTGTTATAGACCACAAACTCATGTTCTCTCTGTGTGTGAAGTACGCAGAGGAAAACTGTGGGAACTGTAATCACACAATCAACCAAGGAAGGTCAGAGGCATATTTACAAGTCCTGAGCTGTCCCTAGCCCTTCGTCACGGGTACAGAATACTGAAGATATATGAAGTGTGACTGTTTCAGAAGCTCTCCAACCTTTTCCTGCCACATATAAATACTTTTTTGAAGGACAAAGTAGAAGCCTCAGGCTACCCGCGAGGAGTTGAGACCGAAAATGACAAATCGGCGTATATTCAACGCTACCGTAATCATGAAGGGATACAACTTGAACGTGGCCAGATTGTGAGGACCCTAGCAAGCGCTTTAGAGCAAAGTTGTGCCTAAATAGTCTTTCGGGGAAGTTTGCTCAGAATACAGACAAGGGGAACGTTCATCTAACTCAAAGTTACAGTGAAGTTTGGGATTATGCAGACGCCAACGATATAGAAGTCATGGAAATCGTGAATGTGGGTAATACATACAATAAGGCACAACAGAACTGAACTGGCTACAGATACATCACGTGTCACCTGTAGCCAGTTTCACAACAGCATACGCTATGGCATCTGTTGTATTCTTTCGGGCGACGGGTTCTGTATGCAGATACAGATAGTGTGATATTTACGGAGAGAGGTGGCGAGTATATGACTCCTATTGGAGAATTCATCGGAGAGTTGACTGACGAGATCAAGGATGAATATAGAGGCATCACCTACGCCGATTCTTTTGTCTCAACAGGACCAAAAACTTACGGGGCACGTGTGAAGGTGGGGGAGGAGCACAGTTACATCGTGAAAGCTAAAGGGATCGCGCTTAACCAAGCCAACCGCCAGATCGTCAACTTTGATTCGCTCAGAGATCTAGTGAGCTTAGAAGATGATGGAACTGAGGGTGACCAACCACTCTACCTGGTTGTAGGAACTCATAACTTCCAGCCACAGAAATTGGGGTGTGTGTGAAGGAATTTAGGGGTACGAAGATGCGTCGTAACACCTACAGGAAACGATACCAGGTGCCTGGTACCTACGACACTGTTCCCTTTAGATACCATGGCGCATGAATATTTGTTATGAAAATGAAAAGGTTTATTAGCAGACCATAGTCCATATGACAAATATTGTGTATATATATATATATATACAGGGTGGGCCGTAAGTTTCCATACATAGGAAAAATTAAACGTTTGTTTTTATGTTTCAGATACCCTAAGAATATGCGTTTGACGTAAGATCTTGTTTACTGATGAAGCAAATTTTTACGTCAATGGAGAGGTTAATCGGCAAAACTACGTTATTGGAGTAATGCTAACCCTAACTGGCTGAGTCCGACGAAGATGCAAGGTGCCGGTAAAGTGATGGTGTGGGCCGGGATATGGGGTGACAGAATTATTGGACCAATTTTTGTCAGTGGAAATCTTAATGCCGAAAGGTATCTTAACATGTTGCAAGAAGAGATTTTCCCATCCCTGCTAAACGAGGAAGGTAACTTCCCAGTTTACTTCCAGCAAGATGGAGCTCCACCTCATTATGGTCTTCACGTGCGTCGGTATTTGGATCAGCAGTTTCCGGATGCTTGGATTGGTCGGCGTGGTCCTGTGGAGTGGCCTCCCAGATCCCCAGATCTCACCCCCTTGATTTCTATCTTTGGGGGCACTTGAAGGCCATGGTGTATCAGGAAAAGATACGAGACATAAATCATCTAAAGGAACGTATCACCAACGCCATTACAAGCATAACGTCAACTGTGCTAATGCGTGTTCATCAACAGTGGGGAACACGTATTGAAATGTGTTTTCAAAACAATGGCAACCATGTAGAGCATATTATATAAATAAAAATGGTTGTCCATAAAAAAATGTTTATTTTTCCTATGTATGGAAACTTACGGCCCACCCTGTATATATATATATATATATATAGCATGTATTAGAGTCTATTTACTTGTTGACGATATTTTACAGGTTTATTTTTTCTATTCATTACATATATTTCAAATAAATTATGTTTCAGTTAGCGTTTCATTTTCTACGTTGTGTGTGTGTGTGTGTGTGTGTGTACAGGAAAAAATCTAAGCACCCACTCTATGGTGCAGTCCAATCCAAAGAGTCACGTGACTCTGTTACTTATCCAGTTGGTGGGACATATCTCCGCCCTGCGTGTTCAGTTGACCTCAGCAAGCCCTGGTTCTCAGACGTATCTTTTACTGTTGAAGAATTCTCGCGTAGACGAAAAATAGTGATGGCTACCTCTGATATTGCATGCTCTACATTCCTGAAGTGGTAATCGATAAAGTCTACAGATGTGGTGAACACTCCAAGAATTTCTAGTCCTTCCTCCTTTGAAGCCTTTAAGGCCACATTAAATCGTCCGAAGCATTGCGTGAAAGCATTGCGGGCTTTCGTGGCTCAAACGATGTAATGGAATATGTTGTAGGATTAAACTGTGTTAAAGAACACAAACACCGTGAAGTGAAAGAATCAACATATGCAGAAGAGAAACAGAGGATCTGGGTTGTGAACCTTTTTGATGATTGGTGTGACAAGATGTATTATGCCATGTTACATCATACCAAGTACGTGTACAATGCGATGGAGAATGTAAATCTTGTGATTATCGACAGTTTAAAATATTTCTACCACTACATCCACGTATATCATGAAGTTCGCAGCGAAATTGTAGCTAAAGGTTTATGCGAGTTTTTAGTAGAGTTTAGGGATGAGTATCGTTTGTCCAACAAAGAGGACAAGTATGGACAAATGTTTCTCTCAAATAGATCGTCAGAGTGTTGATACCTTTCCTTTCAACCTTTCAAATGTTCTGTGCGATGATTCCTCATTTCACGAAGGTCATGCTTGTCGCCCCTCCTCTCAGTTGGCCTGGTGAAGTAGTGAGTTAGTTTTTTGTACTCTCCACCTCACATAGCCAGGTACGCCCGGCTCATCGGGGATTGTTCTGAGCCAGGCATCTAATCTTCTTTTGAAGATGTCCACTGCAACACCACTAGTGTTCCTTAGGTCTTTGGGCAGCTGATTGAACAGTCTTGGTTCTCTCACAATAAAACTATTTTCTTTCAGGGTTAAGGATGTTCCCTGTCTCGCCTTTAATTTGAGAACACTACACAGTTCCTTTTCTACTTTCCCCAATTGTTTGGGACGTTACAGGGTTCAGAGTAAGATTAGGGACTAGTTCCTCCATTATTTTCCAAGTGTAAATAATGGTGTGTGTGTCTCTTCTCCTTTCCAGTGAATATAGGTTTAATTCGTGTAACCTTTTCCAGTAATTTAGTTCTTTGCACCATTTGATCTTGGCTGTGAAGCTTCTCTTAATCCCTTCTAGTTGTCTGTCTTCTTTTTTATATGGGCATGTTAGGACGAGCAGTATTCCTATTTGGGTATGATCCTGTGTTTTCAGTAGAGGAATCACTATATTCCTATCCTTTCGTTTAAAGGTTCTCAGAATCTGCCCAGTTATTCTCTTTGCTCTGTTTACTGCTATCTTATTGTGTTTCAAATTTCACATCATCAGTCATTACAACCCCTAAATCTTTTACTTTAAAATTTTTCTGTATTTCCCGTTCATTTTGGGTATAATATTCAATGCATTTTAAGTTCTCCCTTTTTCCGTACCGTAACAGCTGAAATTTCTGTGTTGAACTTCATATTGTTGTCTTCCGTCCGCTTGTAGATTCTGTTCATGTTGGTTGTAGAGATCCTGTATCTTCTGGGTTTCTTATTTTTCTACTGATCTTTGTGTCATCGGCAAAGGATGTTACTGTGCTGTTTCTGGTAACGTCCTCATCTATGTCAGTTAGCATGATTATGAAGAGTAGTGGAGTTAATACTGTTCCTTGTGGTACTGAGCTGAGGACCTCAGATTCTGATGAAGATACTCCTTGTACTGTAACGACTTGCTGCCGCTCACTCAGGAAATTACAGTATATATCCATTTCCCTATTTTTCCTGTTATTCCCATATATTTCACTTTATGTATTATGATTTATGGTCACACTTGTCGAACGCTTTGGCAAAGTCTGTGTATATTACATTATAGTTTTCATTACTTTTCAGTGCATCAATAATGTTGTAGTGTTCCATTAGTTGTGATAGGCATTATCTGCCTGACCGAAACCCATGTTAGTTATCATTTAATTTTTTGTTTCCAAAAAGTCATACATTTTCTGTCTAACTATTCTTTCAAATATTTTAGTGAGATGAGATGTAAGCGACACTGGCCTATAGTTTCTGGCATCGGATCGATCTCTTCCTTTATATTTTGGGACTATGTTCGCGCTCTTCAGGATGCCCGGTATTTCTCTCGTGTCTAGTGATCGTCTCCATATCCAATATAAGGGCTCAGCGATTGCATTCTTATAGTTTTTGATCAGTGTGGCATTCCATTTGTCCGGTCCTGTCGCTGAGTGTGTTTTTAGTTTTCCTATAGCTTGTGTAATATCATCTGTCGTATAGTCGAAGTCCGTTATACTTCCTCCTTGTAGTTCTTAAAAGAACGCGTTTCTATCGCATATCAGTTTGTCAGTTTTTGGGATACTGAAAAATTATTCGTACTGAGCTCTTAATATTTCAGATACTTCTGTTAGATCATCAGATAAAGCACTGTCTTCGTTTTTCAAAGGTCCGATAGTCGCATGGTTTTACGACTTCTTTTTTGCAAAATTATAGAAGTACTTTGAGTTAATCTTTATCGCTTCTATAACGTCTTCGTCTTTTTCTGGATGCTTCTCAATTAGTTCCTGCATGACGCAATCGATACTCTGCAGTTTATCATTCAATATTTTTCTGATGTTATCTTCACAGTCACTTAATTTTGCAGTCACTTTTCCTCTTTCGGAACAATGCCCTCTTTTGTCTCTCAAACCTGCTTTTCTTTCCTCTTTGTTGTATTTTTGGGACATGTCTTTCCACAATTTCCAGCGTCTTCTCCTCTAAGGTCATAAGCATCTCTTCCGTTGTCTTGGCATCGAAGATGGTTTTCCAATATATTACTTCCATGGTGGATGGCGGATGCAACACCTTCCCAGTTTATAGCTCTGGAGTGAAAATTAAAAATTTCGAATTTGCTTCTTTCTGTTGTTCGTGTTCTTTTCTTTCCTGTTGCTTTTATATTGGTTATTTCAATAATGTTGTGATCCGATATTATGGTTGGGGATATTAATCTACATTATCCATTATGAATTCGGTCGCTGTTGTTTGTGAATACCAAATCTAGGCGGTTGTTTTTTCTTGTTTTCTGTTATTTCTTGTTAACATAAATTCATCAGCTAGAGCTAATAGCATCTTTACCTGCTCCTGTTCGAGAAAGTACAATTGTGAATATAGTTACCCCTGAACGGTGTAGAAGATGTATGGTGCGCATTCCAGGAAGTGTGTGTGATAAAACATTAAAGTCGATATTACTTCATGTATCGCAGATGGAAAAATTCTCTAAACGCTTACCCGGTATAATGGGATACAGTTTTAAATATTCGGATGACTCACCAGCGCGCCTCGATTCTTTCATGTTGGAACAACCCCGTACACGAATCTGTATTACTAACGCTTGGCAACTTTCATGACGCACCCCGTAAACTCATCTCCCCCACACCTCCCGCCGAGTCAAACAGCGCACTGGCGGCTCAGAGTCACCTCAGAGCTTGACCCGACTGGACGTGCTCTCCTCGCAGAATCAATAGAAAACTAATAAAAGATGGAGCTTCCGTTGAGCACCTGAATGCAGTATACGACGTGTCCGGGTTGAAGTCTGTGCGTGTATTCAGACGTAATACCGGTGCTATTAATTATGTATTTGAAACGAAATGTAGACGATCAAACTCTGGTAAACGGAATGTTATTTATTTAAGTATTGAAGAGATGAACAGAATCTTCGTGGGAGGTGAGAAGTCGGGTGAGGACAGTTATAAAATACCTATGGGTGTAGGCACAAAAAGAGAACAGTTTAGTGATGCACTCTCATACGCCATTATTTGTACGCTGTGCATAAATCGTAATACAATCCAGCTATGCGTTGATATACGGCTTATGTGGAAGAATGCTGCTGACAAAGGAAAGAATAAATCCCTGTTTGGAAAGGAGTGTTTATAAACTTGAATTTAATGGTGATGTTGAAGCAAGCGATGCCATCTTTGTGCGTGATTTTGAATGTATTCTATCCGCGTTTAAAGAGCGTGATAGTTTGACTCCCAATTGTAAAGTGGGTACAAAAATAGTGTTAAACGAGCTGAAAGCCCTTTATATTGAATATAGACATCCGCGTACTTTGAGTGGTGAATTAATGTTAAATCGCATTTATTGTGTAGTACAGAGTAATAAGGATGTAACTGTGGACACGATTAGGTGTGAGTTTAGTATTTTATTTAAGCGTGGTAGAAACTGATTTTAAAGTGTGTATTTCCATTTTGATACGTATATATATATATATATATATATATATATATATATATATAGAGAGAGAGAGAGAGAGAGAGAGAGAGAGAGAGAGAGAGAGAGAGAGAGAGAGAGAGAGAGAGAGAGAGTGACCTATGGATCACCAATTTAGTGTAGCCAAGAAAGTAGGCCTACTATAATTTATGAATTAAGTTGAAATTAATAATTACGGGTCACCAGCTTGATCCTACAGCCAAAATAAACAATATTTAATAAGGAGAGAGAAATTACTTTGTTGTTTTGTGTTTAAGTAGGGAAATAAACCAATTATTTGTTCACAGTGATTAACAATTCTATAACGGTATTTATAGTGATTAACAATTCTATAACGATATTTATACTATGTTAAAGATGACTGATTAATAGCAATAAGAAATGGTTATACAGTCTAATTGTTAAGTAAATGCACTACTTCAGGTAGGATAACGAGATATGTAGCAGTAAACAGAGAATGAGTAATTAAGCCAATAGTAACTGAAATAATGAAAGTACGGTATGGTACAGTAAATGGATTAAATCGGTAAAAATGAAATGCATAAAAGACCACATAAACAGTCGGATACAAAATAAGCAAGTTATATGAATGAACACAATAACAAGGTGATACAAAACTACGGTATTGGTACAACACTTGAATAGGCCTACTGCGGTCTTAACGGGAGAATTAGTTTGAACGGTATTGCAGACACTTTTTAAGGGTCTATGCGATTAGGCTGTTTGTAGATTTTTAGCTTTGAATCCTGGATAGAAAAGCACGACGTAACAAAATACTGTAGGCCGAGTGAGTGCCGACAAGAGGCTCACCGACCTGCGATTTCGGCGTGGATAACTCTGGAGACTGAAGAAACCTTCGTGACGGTTAACCTTCCTGCTTTTCGACGTGGATAACTCTGAAGACTGACGAGGGCGAACTTGAAGTTTGACCGTATTGCGTTTCACCGTAGATAACTCTGAAGACTGATGAGGACCTACGTGAAGTTTGACCGTATTGCGTTTCACCGTAGATAACTCTGAAGACGTGTTGGCCTACCGGCAGAAGGATGTGTGACGGCCTGTTGAGATACTTGTTGAACGGGCACCCATCGAATTGTGGTCAAGGATGAGTGAAGCCAGGGCCAGAAGGATGACGCCAGTAGAGTGATGTTGCTTCCGGCGGGATGAAATTGTAGGTCGTCTCGAGTGTTGGTTCGCTTCGTGTATTGTTGAGGTGTTGCTTGAGGTCGAACGGCGCTACGTGAAAGAGGAGATACACGAGGAGTAACGAGCAAAGTGAGGGCAAGTTCAGTGAACTATAGTTTATATTGGCTCGGAAGACGATAACTTTTCGCAGGACTTTTGGGAGAAGACAAACATCCTTTTGTTACTCTCTCCTTGAAAATCACGTGTTTTTCGATTTCTGATGATTCCCGGATGTTTGCAGACGTGAGGAAAGGAATTTTCGGTCTCTCTCTCTCTCTCTCTCTCTCTCTCTCTCTCTCTATATATATATATATATATATATATATATGTATATATATACAGGGTGTCCCATAAATCCGACATCATAGGAGAAATTCATATTTTTCTATTTCTACTGTACAAACCATAATTCATATTTTTCTCTTTCTACAGGCCATAATGTCTGTGAGCAAGGAAAAACGAATCCAGATAATTCTACTCATAGGAATTCTACTCATAGGAATTTAACAGACTGCATCCAGACCGCGAGCCAATAACACAGAGTTGTGTTAGCAGACTTGTTGCAAAGTTTAAGGAAACAGGATCCATAGAAGATAAATCACGCAGTGAACCTTCAAGGAGGTCCACTGACGATGATACAGCGACTGCTATCCTGGCTCTTTTTCACAGAAGTCCCAATAAGTCTCTTCGGCGATTGTCCGCCGAGACAGGAGTGTCGAAAAGTAGCATCCATCGCATTCTTCAGGCTCACAAATGGCATCCATATAAACTTCAGATCTTACAGAAATTAAGCGAATATGATCCCGACCGGCGGATGGAATTTTGTGAATGGGCTACGGAACAAATGCTCGGGATGCCAATTTCCCGTCCACCATTCTGTTCAGTGACGAGGTTGTTTTTTATGGAAATGGTGAGGTAAATCAACAGAACACCCGCTACTGGTCTCAAAACAACCCTCACTGGTATACCTCTTCAAAGGAACAAGATGCATCTCGGGTGATGGTATGGTGAGGCATTTGGAAGGCTCGCATCATAGGCCCCCTCTTTTTCGATGAACATGTCACTGGAGGCACCTACCTACGTATGCTCAAGGAAGAAGCATTTCCCAGTGTCTTGAATGAAGAAGGAAATTTCCCAACATGGTTCCAGCAAGACGGCGCTCCTGCACATTACAGCACCCAAGTAAGGGAATACCTGTACCAACAATTCCCTGGTCATTGGATAGGACGTTGAGGGCCTGTGGAATGGCCAGCTAGAAGCCCGGATCTCACGCCACTAGATTTTTATCTCTGGGGCCACTTGAAAGCGCTGGTATACGCAGAGAAAATTAGGAGTGTTGAACATTTGCGGCAGCGCATTATTGGGGCATGTAACACCATTACTCTTGACATCATTCACCGTGTCCTTGCTGACTGGGTATCACGTCTGAATTTGTGTATTGAAAACAATGGTGGACATATTGAGCACGTTCTGTAAATAAAAGCTTTTGTTTTGCCTTTTTTAATTTTTTCCTATGATGCCGGACTTATGGGACACCCTGTATATATATATATATATATATTAAACATGTGATGTGTATTCTAATTTTGTTATATATAGAATTCTTCTGTATTAGCTATACTATTTTTTGATGCCCCACCCTTTTTTCTTAGCTAAATAATAGGCCATGGGGCTGAAATGTCTTTTGGGACGTAAGTTTGAACTTTCTGCGCTTCACATAACCGGATTTTTCCAGTTTGAACCTCCCCTCCTTGTATAAAACCGCTTTTAAACGCCCTTATATAAAACCGATGGTTAACGCAGTTTCGAAAATGGCGTCTGACAGTGATGTGCTTCGTAAACAGAGAGCTGTTATCGAGTTCTTAACCGCAGAGAAGAAAACAGTTGGAAATATTCACAAACGTCTACAAAACGTTTACGGAAATGCTGTTGTTGATCGAAGCACAGTTGGACGCTGGTCTAAACGTGAGATCATCGGAGAGAGAAAGAGAGAGCCAGCCTCAATGATGAGCCACGCAACGGTCGCCCGGCATCGGATGTGACATCTCACACTGTGCAACGTGTTGACAGCATCATTCGATCAAATCGGCGCGTCACATAAAGGAGCTATTAATTAGTGAAGGAAGTGTGAATACGATAATTCAGCAAATAGGATACTCAAAAGTGTGTTCACGGTTGGTTCCTCGCGAACTGACTGAAGATCACAAAGCCCAAAGGAAAGAAATTGCTTCTGAGTCGTTGGTTCGATACGAGACAGAAGGGGATGACTTACTTTCATGAATTGTGACTGGGGATGAGACTTGGGTACACCACTTTGAACCTGAAACAAAACACCAATCCATGGAGTGGCATCACGCAAAACTCCCCACGCAAGAAAAAGTTCAAAATGGCTCCCTCTGCAGGAAAGGGTATGGCCACCATCTTCTGGGACATGAAAGGGGTGATTCTGGTGAACATTATGAAGAAAGGAAAAACAATCAACTCAGAGGCATATATCGCTACCCTATAGAGCATTTCTTAACCTGGGGAAAATTTCAGGAATCCAGGGAGGAAATTTTGTTTGGTGATCATATAATTAGTGTGCATTATAAGTCTGTTAATGTTATTAAATTTTGTCTTCGAGGCTACTTTTTTCCGTATCCTAATGGAGGGGGAAATTGGGTAGGGCGAACTTGTCGAAAGGGGAAATGACACGAAAAGGGTTAAGAACCGCTGCTATAGAGACTCCAGAGACATATAAAGCGAATTCGACTGGAGAGAAAACTGGAAGACGTCCTTCTTTTGCACGATAACGCAAGACCACACAACAGTTTGCAAACAAGAGAGGCCATCACAAAAATATAATTGACTGTGTTACCCCACCCTCCATACATCCCGGATGTAGCACCTTCAGACTTCCATTTGTTTGGGCCAATGAAGGATGCTATTCGTCGAAGAAAGTTTCAGAGTGACGATGAGGTTGTTGAGGAGGTTAAGAGGTGGCTCCAGCGGAACCCAGCGGACTTTTACCAGCAAGAATAAAGGCCCTTGTTTCGAGGTGGAGGAAAGCCGTAGAAAAGGATGGACTATGTGGAAACATAAAAACTTGTAAAATAGGTATGTAACTACTTGTGTACAAATTTCTGGAACTTACAAGGAAACTTGGAAAGACAAAAAAAGGGTGGAGCAAAATATATTGAGTGGCCCTCGTGTGTATATATATATATATATATATATATATATATATATATATGTGTGTGTATATATGTGTGTGTGTGTGTGTGTGTGTGTTAAACAACTCCAGTTATTCCCGTTTTGGCGTCTAATGTATATACAATTCTTCCCTACTGTTCGTGTTATGATTGATGTACTGTAAATATATGTGTTAAATAAATCATGGCTGTATTATTCCTGTTTTGTGCCTTATATACATATTTTGTATTTGGATATATATTAACCAGAACGATGTAGTTGTTTTATTTCGCCTTTCCACCATGCAAACAAATATTAATGGGTGTGAAGGGTACATACTGTATATAAACCATATAGTTTATCTAAGGCGACTGGCTGTTTCGAATGGCGGGGGCTCGGAACTCCACTAGGATGGATACATTTTATTTTAAGAATTTGTTGCGAGTGTTGGTGCCGCTCCAGTTAGTCTATATATGGTCCTAAAGCAGCCCAGGAAGGCTTGTTAAGATTGTATGTGTGTGTGTGTGTGTGTGTGTGTGTGTCCCTCTAGAGAAACTGGCTGTTTACGCCATACGATTGGCTGTGTCATGGCAGGCTTCTAAGCCAACTGGCTGTGATGCTAAAACCGCCCAGGATGGCTGATCAAGACTCCATTATGCGCCGAGACATGCCAGTGAGAACATCTTCTCTTCTCTCTCTCTCTCTCTCTCTCTCCTCCTCTCTCTCTTGTGTTTTATTACCCTTGTTAGGTTAGGTTACCCCATTTGGAGGGTCTAGTCCCGGCCCTCTTCATGTATAACCCCCACTCTCCTTCCTTTTTAGGTTGTTACCCACTCCCCCATTGGAGGGTTTAACCCCCCATCCCCCCTTTGAGCATTATTGATCATGTTGCATTCAACTGATTTGCACTCTACATTAATGCGGGGATACTACTAAAGCTCTGAATATTATATAACTTTCCATACATTACTTATATACCAAGTTTTACAAATGCTTTTATAGTTCCAACAAAATTTATTTTACAACTAATAAATTATTTTAATACAAAACAGAAAATTATTTAAAAATAACAATTTCATAATAGAAAATTATTATGTTTCGGAATTAGTAAGATGAATTAATTCTGAAATAAACTTAATTCAGTGATTTTTAACATTGACATGAATATAATTACTTTGGTCAATATGGTTCTATAAGGGCTTAAAATGATACACTACAAAACGAGAAATATGGAAATTTTGTATAATATATATATATGATATATATATATAAATAAATATATATATATATATATATATATATATATATATATATGGGATTGAAATCAGAATGGTCCCGAGGTTTTTTCATAATACACGCAGACCGTGCATGGAACAAGGAGCTCTTCTGAGAAAATTAAATCTACTATAGTCCGAATAAGTAATGGTAAATCACAAACGCTATAGTTTTTTCTTTTTTATGGTGTTTTCCCGACGTCACAAAGAGGCCCCAAAAATGTATTGATGTATTCAATCCGACGTGAATGCAACGAGTCTTTTGCTTATATTGAGGTTCTGAATATAGTAGGCTAGGTGTGGCTGTAAACCCTAGATCCTGTCCAAAGCTGGATCCTATCTGCTTTGCAGATAGCTGGTGAGGGAAGCTATATTTTTGGGGCCTCTTTGCGAGTGACCCGTTGCCCACGTCGGTCTAACATCATGAAAAAGAAAAAAAACTATAGTGTTTGTCATTTACCATTACTTATTCGGACTATAGTGGATTTAATCTTCCCAGAAGAGTTCCTTGTTCCATGCACGGTCTGTGTGTATCATATATATATATGTGTGTGTGTGGTGTGTGTGTGTGTGTGTGTGTTTCTGTTTGGATGCGTTTATGTTTGAAAGGGAATGATTCTTCAATTATGTAACACTTTCAAAAATACTTAAAAATCAATACACACTTTACACTTTACAATTTATTTTCAAAAAGCATGACAAAAGCGAAAAATAGCTTCACAAACTTTCAATTAAAACATTGAATAAAAAAATACAAGAACTACATGGCGCTAAAATTTAATTACGTGTATGTTATATCGTCAAATAAACTCAAATTACAAACAAATGATTATTTTTAAATGCCTTAACAGTTGGAGAATTTTTAACAGATGCTCGCTAGTCAGACCATAACTTTAATGCATTTGAAAAGAAAAATCGTTTGTTAACGTTAATTCTAACAAATGGTAACCGAATCTCGTTTATTCTTCTGTATATTATAGTTATGAAACCAAGTGGCATTTTCAATAGAGTCTTGTATTAACCCTTGTTTACCATTTACAGTCTGAAACATAAATTCTGGATGTCTAAGAGTATATAACCGAGAGACATTCGAAATAACTAATTCCTTAAACATGTGTCCTATGTGAGCAATAGGCTATTACATAAATTTATAATAAGCGTTGTCAATAGCATCAGTAAGTGGTTTTAGAGTACTGGTATTGGAACCTTCCCATGATATGAAAGTTAATAGGGGGAAATATAAGAGAATAATAAAAAAAATTTTAAAGCTGATGGAGATAATATATTTCTTAAGAGACTAAAAAAAGACCATTTGTTCTACTAATTTTCGCCACAACTCAACTAAAGTGACATGTAATTTAAATTTAAATGAATCTTCGAGTGTTAGACCAAACTACTAAATATTTGATGCTTTTACACTATGAAAGTTTTTTCATTGTATAGAAACTGAGAGGTCCGGTGCTAGTGTCCCCCACCAAACGCTGTTCAGTTACTGAACACGAGGTCGTTGTGTAACATACACTTGGTTTTTTTTAATATTAATTACAAGTTTATTTTCTGTGGCCCAATTATAAAGTAGTTCAAGTTCCTGGTTAAGGACTTTGCAAAATCTTGATCATCATCTCCACTAAGATGAAAAACTTGGTCATCTGCACTCTGTCTCAAAATATTGTATTTTTACAGTTTTTCAGTACCTTTATCATACCATTTGTGTATATAACACACAGTAATGGACCAAAAGTAGAACCTTGTAGGACACCTACTTTTCAGTGATTCAGTCAGATTCGTTACATAATTATTCACATACTGCTGTTTGTTACTTAAGTAGGACGAAAGGAAATGAAAAGGTTCACCGTTCATACTCGAGCGACACCCTTTTCGCGTCAGTATTTTTTCTCCAGTTTTAAATAGTGGAATAATTGTAGCTATTTTAAGTGTGCAAAAATTAACTATGGAAGAAAGAAGAGGCAAATCATCAGATAACCACTTTATCAACCTAACTGGAAAGTGAGCTGTATGAAAGTTTACATCCTTTGCCTTAGAATCCCTGCTATCTCACTGGATGTTATGGGAGTGAAATAGAAGCAATCTCTATTTCTATCAGTGTTAGACAGAGAGGTCAAAGGGATATTAGGTAAAGCCTCTGGTAGTGATGATGGATACTTTGTGAAAAATTCAATTAATTGATTCGAAACTAGGAGAGGGTCTGAAACTATCTCTCCATTTACCTTTAAAGTAATAGAAGATTTTTCAAAGGAACTCTTTGAAATATTACTAATTATATTCTAAGTGTTTCGGGGAGAGTCGACCCGAAATTGCCCTAAAATCTGGTGTATTGGAACACAATAAACTAACTCTTTGGAAATCATATATTGTTCAGTGACTTGATATTTACATGTTTAGATTTAACTGGAAAGTAATTATCCACCAAATCCTGAACTTTTTCATTAACACACATTCATTGCAGGGATTGGGGTTAACAAGCTCCGTCATAGTGAATGATTCGCAAACATTTCTGAATGCAGAAATTTTTTTTTTTTCTTATAACTTGAGGTACGATAATTAATAAATGCATTTTTTCTCTACCCCACTTTTAATCTGTAACACATTTCATATTGGAAAATGATCAGTTTTACCAGCATCTATAATAAACGACAGTAAAATTTCACTGAAGGAAGTCCAAATGTGATCAGTTGTAGATCTCGAAAATGATGTTACTCCGGGAGGTCTTAACAGAGTAGGGATCAAATTGTGTTCATACATCATTGTAAGAAACTATTACACTGTGTAACACTGATTCTGTTTATATAGAATTTTTTATGTTTTTATATGCATTTGTGGGCACTGAGTCCAAATCTGGCCTTGGTTTGTGTGTATCATCAATGGTTTCAGAGATAATCCATTTTTCATGTTTACCAGTATAATGTTATTATGGGCGTAGCAATATCAGAATAATCAGGAATTGTTGAGAACAATCCGGATGTTCGTTGACAGTTTCTTGCTCTAGAAATTGCCCAAAACTTCCACTGTGCTATATAAAGAAGAGCGCAGAGTCTGAGAAGTCAGTAAGTGTGAGCACACAAAGAAAGCAGGTTGTTTGTCTGATGGTTACCAACACTGAGGTACTGTGTTTCTGTGCTTCTCTGTGCTGACGATTTGAGTGTTATCGACTTTTTTATTGCGAACATTATTTCAGTGTTGTGAATACATCTTTTTTCTGGAATCTGTAATCTGTTGCAGATTTAATAACTCTTCTCTCTATATCTGCAGGTTATGATTAATGTAGTACAGTTTGGTAAAGAGAATGGCAACTAGAGCTTGTAAACACTCGCCGGATATATTCTGCTACGTTTGTGGGTATTACATAGGCCCCAAGCATGTACCGCACAAGATTGTGAAAGGCACCAAGTTCTGGATCGCGTATCGGCTCTATTTTGGTATGCCTATGGGTGACCAAGATAAGCCCTGGGCACCCCATGTGATCTATGGAAGCTGCCGCTCCACACTTGAAGGGTCGCTGCGGGGAGTACGCAAGGCAATGCCCTTTGCGGTACCCAGAATATGGAGAGAACCAAAGAGCCACCACGACGATTGCTACTACTGCATGGTAGATGTTTCTAAGTACAGGAAAGTTAAAGGAAGGCAGACTCTTCAGTATCCAAGCATAGCGTCGTCCATAGCTCCTGTACCACATGGCGAAGGTTCCAATACCACGTACCATGTATTTACAGACTGTGGGTCATTATGTGTCGATTTTTCTTAGTGCTGATGCTCTTCTACATATATAGCTATGCCTATATTTTGTTTCTTGCTTTGCAGGTTGAAAATGAGGATGCAGCTAGCTCATCTGAAATGTCGGCTGGTGAGGACAGTCATGATGAAGAATATACAGTAACTTTCAGTACAAACCCTCACTTTCCAAATCAGAGGGAATTGGACGACTTAATTAGAGATTTGGGTCTGACGAAAATCAGGGTCGGAGCTTCTGACCTCCAGACTCAAAGAGTGGAATTTGCTTGGAGAAGACTGCAAGAGCACTTTATACCGAAAGCGGCATGAAGAGTTTGCAAGGTTCTACGATGTCAATGGCTCTCTCTGTTATTGCAGCGAGGTTAATGGTCTATTCACAGCTATTGGGTTAAACACACATACCCTCAGAGTGGCGCCTGTTTATTGACAGTTCAACTCGGAGTTTAAAAGCTGTTCTATTCCACAATGGGAACAAATATCCATCTATACCAGTTGCACATTCTGTTCAAATGAAAGAGGACTATGAAAATGTCAAACAACTTCTCACTCAAATCAGGTATGAACAATATAACTGGGACGTGTGTGGTGATTTCAAAATGATTGGTTTCCTGTTAAGTTTACAAGGGGGGTTTACTAAATATTCATGTTTTCTTTGCCTGTGGGATAGCAGGGCTTCAACTGAGCACTATAAAACAGTTCAGTGGCCTCCACGTGAAGGACTGCAATCAGGAAGTACAATGTACTCAGGGAACTTCTTGTGAAGCCTGACACAGTTCTGCTACCACCTCTCCATATTAAGTTGGGTCTAATTAAGCAGTTTGTAACTGCGTTAGATTTTGGAGGGGAAGTTTTCCAACAGATTCGGGTCATGTTCCCTAAACTCTCTGAGGCCAAAGTCAAGGCCGGCATCTTTGTAGGACCACAAGTCAAGGCGCTGTTGAATTCAAAGAACCTTGAAGCCAAGATGACTCCGATCAAAAAGAGGCTTGGTGTGCTTTCCGTGATGTGGTTCGTGGGTTTCTAGGCAACCATAAAGCACCAAACTATAAGGAGTTAGTGTCAAACTTGATTAAGTGCTATGGCAAAATGGGGTGCCGTATGTCTTAAAATTACACTATCTGCATTCACATCTAGACTTTTTTCGTGATAACCTGGGCGATGTGAGTGAAGAACATGGCGAAAGATTCTATCAAGATATTCAAACGATGGAGAAAAGGTACCAGGGCCATTGGGATGCTTCCATGATGGGAGACTACGTATGGTCGCTGATCAGAAAGGATAAGAATGTTCATATGCGGAAGTCGCGTTCTTCAGTGCATTTATAAGGAACGCACACTGCATAACGAGGCTTGTTATTCTCTTATCGGTTCTCCTCACGATATATATTATATCCTTTGCACCATTTTGGGTTTGTCAAACAATTTTGGCTCAATAAACATTAATTTCCAATAGTGTTTTTATTTTCATAAAATATTTATGTTAGCCTTCTTTATATACTTTGCCATATGAAAAGTGTGATAGTCTATATTTTGAAACGGTTGATGATAGATCAAAACCAATATCATTTTTGGAGTCAGCGCCCCGAAAGCATTAAGAAACGACAAAAAAATCACAATAAACAGAACATTTTTCAAATTTTGTTAGCCAGTGTTATAGAGGAGTTACTGTACAATTGGACGATAGATTAATATTGAAATCACCACAACTTATTAAATTGTCAAGATTTGTCTAAATATTACATCCTAGACACAAGAGGTAAGCATAATTATGTTTGAAGTAGGGGGTTTAGAAACTGATCCAATTGTTATTGTCAGGTCATTAATTTTGGAAGGGAGGAAAGTGATTCTAAGGCTTCAGATATCATTGTTGCCTTGGAAATGAGACTGACTTTAAAGTTTCACTATAAAATAAAGTTATTCCCCCTCCATAGTGGTGTCAATAAACACTAACTGATTTATATCCAGGAATTCTGAATGATACACCTTCTCCCTCTCTTACCTAAATTTCAGTAAATATTATTAAATAAAATGAAGTTAATATACATTAACAAAGCAAGGAACACATCAAAGGTTTTTCTCATGCTTCTTATATTAAGATATAAAAAACAGTTAGTTTTGAAGAATCACTAATTGTTTCATTAATCGATGAAAGTTTGTTCTTTTCGTCAATACAGTATCTAGATGGAAGCAGTATACTCCAAAAAATTATAAAACAGTGTTTAAAATGGCAAATTAATTTCAGCCGGTCACAACCAAGCCCTTTCCAAACCATAAACTAATTAAATGTCTAAAGAAGTTATAAAACTTACGTCCCGCGGAAGAGCTGAAGTTAAAATAACTGTGTTAAAGCATAATTCACGGACAGAGAGATGGTGGCTGTCGTACATCTGGCAGTTAGCAAAGGCAAAATATTTCCAGATTTCAAACATTCAAGATGAGAAATCTTCAAGTAAAAATCAATCCTGTACATCTGGCAGCTGGTCAAGACCAGAATTGCCTAAAATATTTTAGAATGTTAAAAATAAGCTATCCATATTTAGGCTTGGTTGTGACCGGCCGAAATTACTTAGCCTTTTAAACACTGTTTCATAATTTTTTCCCTGCGGGTTTGTGTGATATATATATATATATATATATACACACACACACACACACACATATATATATATATATATATATATATCACACAAACCCGCAGGAAAAAATTATGAAACAGTGTTTAAAAAGGCTAAGTAATTTCAGCCGGTCACAACCAAGCCTAAATATGGATAGCTTTATTTTTAACATTCTAAAATATTTTAGGGCAATTTCTGGTCTTGACCAGCTGCCAGATGTACAGGATATATATATATATATATATATGTAAAAAGTGAACAATGAACAATTCCTACACCATCATTATATGGATTCCTTGTCTTCATGCAATACTTATGTTCGTATAGTTTTATGTTCGAATGTCCATTTTTACATAAGAAACCAAAAATCGCATAAGCGAGTTTTGGATAGAATTTCGATTTGTACGTCTTTATTCATTCCTGTATTTTTCTAATTCATCTTTCTAATAACGACTTATACACTATGACGTCACAAAATAACTTTGTTCTCTTTACTTTCCCATACTTTGTACACTGAATCACGTTCTTAGTATTTGGACATCTTCCGTATGCAATGTATGGTAAATTCTTTAATAATAAGGTTGTGGTGTTGTGTAGTATAAGCATTATTATTCAACCATATTCATCCATACGTCACGTTTTCCCGTCATTGATTTCCCTTGATCATTGCCCTTTATTAATTTTATTAAATATTCATTTTTTACTCGTGTCAATTTGTGACGCGCGAAACTTTGGGCGTTCGTTCGAGAACGCGAAAAAACGTTCTCGTATTATTTTTTTCACTTTTATTTTTAATTATATGACCTCCCGAGGTGAACTCAAAAAAATGCTTAGTAAGATCGAATTCCGCTCACGACGACAGAATCGAGCGCCTCAAAGATAAAATACCTCCGTTCGCTCTGATTTCAAATTCATAACATATTATAGCATATTATTTCGTAAATAAATTATCTCGTAAGTGCCATGCGTTGTATTATATTTAACATCTTAATTGTCTATTAATAAGAAACCTGTAAAAACAAAACAAAGTTATAGTAACTGTTTAATTGTAATTAACTGTAATACTTTAATTTAATATAACGTAATGTACTTTAATGAAACTGTAATTAACAATAACTTGTAATGTACTTCATTGAAACTGTAATTAAATGTAATGATTTAATTTATCATGTAAGAATGTACTTCAAAATGGAAGTGTAATTAAACAACAAGTGAATATGAATTAATTGGTAATTGTAATCGTAATTGTAATGAACCAAAATTAATACGTACTCAGTCATGTACTTAATTTGTACTTGTGTACTATTACGAAACGATATCGCTTCATAAATATAGACTCGGCGAAAAATACAAATTAGTTTTTATTTTTATTTTTTAAATTCTTATTTGCAATCATTCAAAAACATCTGATGTGTTTAAAAAAAGGGGGGAAACTTAACCTTCGACTGTCTCCCCCAAACATTTAGGCTATATTATACATGTACTTGTAAAATCAGACCACTTCATTTAAGGCTCTTCTTCATTAGACTTCATATTAGCACCTCATTAGGAGGGGGCAGAGGCCCCTTGCCTCCTTAACTTAACTTTTTAGATTCCGGCCTGAGCCATGGTCGAAAGAGGTCGAACCTCTACCCTTGTAAATTCAGAGAACTAACTGTACATTTTTAGAAGTAAACTAAATGTAAGAGAAAGTTTTTATCTTTTCCTTCGAGCCGTGCTCTCTTCAGAACTTAGTCAAGTCGACAAGTTATAAAAGAAAAGTCGATAATTTGAGTATCAGAAAAAGTATCAGAGTATTATAAAAAGAGAAGAATTAATAAGCGAGAGAAAGGGACAACCCAAGCACCATAGAAGATATTGGCATAACAGTCTGGCGAGTCTGTAGCCAAGACCAAGAGTCTAACAGAGTGGCGACCGAAAAGAATATAGAAAAGTATAAAGAAGAAATATCCGTTGCTTGCCTCCTAACCAGAACCCCCCGTCGAATCGAACCGACTCAGGGCCATAAAGGGAGGGGTTAACATATATATATATATATATATTATATATATATATAAAGGGTGATCCAGAGAAATGGGACCCAAAAGAAACCCCTGTAACTCTTAAAGTATAAGTCCTTTTATAAAATCATACGCATCATTCGAAAGAGGATAGTTACAAGTTTGTACAGGATTGTATAGGTTTTGAAAATACAAGACAAGATAAGATACAAAACAAAATAAAAGTGTTAGTTAAAACTAACCCTTCAAGATGACTGCATGGACTGTGGAACAGCTGCGTTTCATAACTGAGCAATATTATGAGCATGGAAGAAGTGTAGTTTCAGCTCTTAGAAGGTGATTTTGACATCTGAAAATTTGTTTTGAAAGATCTTTGAGCTGAAACTACACTTCTTCCATGCTCATAATATTGCTCAGTTATGAAACGCAGCTGTTCCACAGTCCATGCAGTCATCTTGAAGGGTTAGTTTTAACTAACACTTTTATTTTGTTTTGTATCTTATCTTGTCTTGTATTTTCAAAACCTATACAATCCTGTACAAACTTGTAACTATATCCTCTTTCGAATGATGCGTATGATTTTATAAAAGGACTTATACTTGAAGAGTTACAGGGGTTTCTTTGGGTCCCATTTCTCTGGATCACCCCTATATATATATAATATATATATATATATATATATATATATATATATATATATATATATATAGAGGAAATATGAAGGGTTAAACATCTTTCCACATACAGTAGAGCATCATTCTGCCCGTACGCCCATTTCAGGGTAGGAGCAGTTCGCAGTAGCAGTGCCAAGCAAACTGGGGATCAAATTACTGAAGAGTGGTTTATTACCACTGAAAGCAACAATGCTTTGTGTTCGTCTAGTAAAAAAAACATTCATTCAATTTATTGTAATTTTCGTTAATTTGTATTGAGACACCTCCAGTTATTATCAGTTCTGGTGTATGATTCTTCAGGAGAAAGACATTAATTACACTGCCTGCATTCGTCACGTAATTTCGTAATGGAGAGAATACTTTGAGCATGTATGTGCCTGTTAAAGCACTCCCATCCTTCCACAATAATTGTGCCAAGTTTCATAAAGGAAGACGTAGGAAGAAGGAACCTCAATATCTACAACTTAAGAATTTTGACATCAGCTCTCTATCTCTCTCTATCTATCTATTATTGTTATTATTATTATTATATATGAATTATTATTAGTAGTAGTATTATTATTGGCATTTTGCGTTACTGAAAAACTGTGGCAAGTTAGTTAAACGTGATATACCTCTTCTGAAACCGTGTCGTACGTATTAAAATGCTTATTATATCTTTGTAAATGATCCACTAATTTATCTCTGCATATTGTCTCAAAAATGAATTTACTACGGATGTTAGACTTATAGATCTAAACTTCCGATTTTCTTTTATTACTCGTTTTAAGACTGACTTTTTTTTCTATTTTTCCAGTGTAAGGGAACATTCCCTTCTACGAGTGATTTATTAATAATTATATGGAGTGGATAAAGCTGACTGCTTGCTTCTTTTAATACGCTATGGAATATATCATCGAGCCAGGAGACTCGTTCATGCAGTTTCATTCTGTCAAAGTGTTTAAAATTTCCGGCTGCTGTATGACATTAATTTTTTATTTTCATTTTCTTTTGGGATATTCTTTTGGGATATTTTTTGGGATATTATTTTAAGTTTTAATTTTTATATACTAATTGAAAAATTGATTCAGTATTTCACTCATTGCTCATCATCATATACCAGTATCCCATTTCATCAGTCAGAGACCCTGTCCATTTATTTATATTTTTCTTATTATGAATACAGTATAAATTAAGACTCCTCCTGGTTCCATTTTGGATTACTCATTTCTTTTCATGAGCACGCTTACTAGCGCTTATTTCTCTTCTGAGAAATTATTGTTAAATTTAAGTCCAGTTATCCTCCTGGGGAATATTGCACTTTAAAAAGAGAACAGAAAATAAACAAAGTTTTCTCAAAATTAAGTAGAGAAATATTTTAGTCACTTTTTACTCTCTTAGAAATTTTTAACAGTAGTCTTTGTAAATGTTGGTTCAGTACAATTAGGTTATGTAAAGTTAGATGAAGTGAATTACAGTCGGTCATGTTAAGTTACTCTAGGTTATGTTAGTTAAGGTTGGGTTAAGTTGGGTTAGATTAGATCAAATTTGGTTTGGTTAAACAGGATCATTTTATGCTTCGTCGTCTTTGTTAGATCAGGTTCAAACACTTTCGTTCCAGAAATCTTTCATTCGATTAAAATTTGTTGACGATTCGAAAATTTGGCCCATCCCATCAGTCAAAAGTTTTGTTTAGCTGCGTCCATAAATTTCTTATACGCACGTCTGTTTTTATTTTATTTCTGGGACTCTTTGTCAGCCATTTTGGTCAGAAGACGTTCTCCGACCTCTCAGTTTACGTGAGATATTTTTGTATTCATGGAGTTTTCTTAATAATGGATTTAAGGTTATCCGATACGCGCTCTACATTTTCTGCACTCAACTCTTTTATCCACCTTACCTGCTCCAACTGTCATATTTTGTCGAAGTGTGCAAATTTTCTTTTTTAAATCTGCGATATCAGGATTTCATTCTAATTTCTTTTACAGTTTTACAATGACTTTGAATCTGATAATTTTGATGCGCTCTGTTACCTAACTTTTCACTTAATTCTACTTTTAATGCCAAGTCCTTATCATTGCACAGGATTAAATCTATTACACTGTCCAACAAAAACATGTTTTTGCTGGTGATTTAATTCTAAGACCTGTTTCTGGATAATATTGATATGCTGATTTCAAAAATCACCTTAGATTTTGTCCATAACATCAGGTTTTCGTGCAATGTGCAATGCAATATGCCTATTTTGGGTGATCCATGAAGGGCACTTATCAAAATTGATGATTTTTGAGACCTGTTAACAGCTGTTTTGCTGTTAAAATTTTATCTGTGGAACACGCAAATCTGTGCATTAAATCTAAAGGTCATGTACAACATATTAAAATCTTGGGGATCTGTGATTTCTCCAGGTGTGAGCGTGACGTCATGATCATGGATTCATTTTTTGCTTATTTAAACACTTTTAATCACTTTATGTGTCAATATTACCATTGTATATTAAAGTTCACTCCCTGCACAATTGTTTACTTTTCCATGCTGATTCTGAATATGTAAAAACTTATTTTTTGAAAAGAAAAAAAATTGGGCATAACCCTGCCAAAATGCGATATCTCTGTATTTGACTGCTCGAAAACCTGACGTGATAGGCAAAAACTAAGGTGATTTTTGAAATCAGCATACCAATTATCCTTAATAAATTCACCCAATTTTTTTCTTACGCCTCCGAAGCATTCCATATGTTTTTACTATTAATATTAGAGAACTATAATTTCTTTTTCTTCATATGATAACGCATAGTTTTGGGTCGTCGTGTTTAGGCCATCTATATACACACCGAAATTATATTTTTAATTAATATGTTTTGGGTTTCTATAAGCGAAGCTAAGTATATTACATCAAAATAATTGTTGTTATTTTTGTAAGTTCAACTGTATTTGATTCGCTTTTAAAGTAGCTTAGAACTTCCCCTCCTGCCCGATTTGTCTTATCCTGAGGTAAAATTTCGCAACCATTTAATATACAAATTTTGCAATGTAATCTCTGCTATTTGCGTCGACCCAGAATTCTGTAATTACCATTATATCAGGTTTATCAACTGCTATATGTAGCATTTAGTTGAGTTCTCGCAATAAGATAAACACCTCTAAAAGTCTCATTTTTGTTTTTATTGCCATTTGTTTTAGATTAGATTTTGCTGTTTTGGATCCAAGAAATCTGGGCGCTGTTGTCTCCGTGCTTGCAGTCGGTTTGTTCTCGCCTCAAAGCCGCCGAGAGGGCGGGGAAGCCGGGTTAAATCCCCGGGGCCCGGACCTCTAGGGGGCCCGGAAAGAGGGGAGATAAAATCTAAAAATATTAATAGCGCAAATGAAATATAATTAATGAACATACATTTTATAGAGATTATCATATTGTATGTTTTGAATAGTGACTTCGACATATAATCAGTTTGCTTGTTATATACACAAAAAACATTCATAATAAAATACTGAGTAAACAGGGGGTCCATATACCAATCCTTCCCCGGGTCCTGGGCCAGCTCTTGCCGGCCGTCTCGATCCCCCTACCCCTATCTAGCAGACATCTTCCACTGATCAAACTTAAATTTCTAATTTGTTTACTAAGTAATCTTTCTACTGTACTGTTTCCGAAGCAGTTTAGATGAATCCATCTGTCATAAGCAGTTTAGGACTTAATAAAAGAATCCAATATGTCAGATATTATATTTTCACTTTTACATAATTCTTTAACTCTCATATTCGTGCATGGTGTATACTCATTCTACCTGCATACATGACACCATATCTGATATTAATAATTTTCTCTTATTGGCTTTGAATTTCTTAATGAGCGGTTTATACCAGTCAACAATTCTTTAGTCCTACGCTCCCTGTACCGTATTAAGGAGCATACCTCCGTGTAGAAGGTTCTCTCTCTACTCGCATCTGCTTTCACTGGCATGTAGAACGTAACATTCTGATTTTTAATTATGTACTCTCCCAGAAGAGATAACTTCCTCTTTACCATCTACTTCTCTGGGACAATCCTATATTCATTATTATTATTAAAAATCCTTGTTTCGATTTGGCACTTTTGACTGCGCACCGTTCCTAACCATCGTAAATTCATTGTGATTCGTTGCTTTGTTTTTTCCTGAGTTTTACTTCCAGGTTTTCTCACGCAGTCCCTTAATTCATTTGTGTCTTCATTTAAAGTATTTCCGGTTTCATTTAAATTCTGCATTCACCCACTCGTTGCCCTTTCCGGGTGAGTTTGTAAATAGGCCACCTTCTTTTTGATTCGAACCACGTCGTCATTAGTTGCCTGAATTTCCTCTTTAATTAAGTTACTCATATCTCGCACCAACGGTAAAATGAAACCGTCTGCATTAAAAATGGAGAAGAGACCGGTATAAAAGGTTTTCCTGAAACACGTAATTGCGGGTATACTGTATGTCTTAGTTATTAAATTAGTATATTTAAATATGACACCAAGATCCATAAATTAAAAGCAAATGAGATAAAAAAAATTACAATTACGATAGTTATACTAAACCGTAATGTACATTTCCGGATGTCCACCAGGATAAACCGCCTCAAATCAAGTATATATATATATATATATATATATATATGGAATAATTTCACAATTTTTACGTGAACTTTGTTAAATGTGAAGGTACGAAATGTGTAAGAGATGAAAGCGCTCTGAATCATTTTTTCCTTTTCCTTGCTTATGGCATCACACACACACGCACACATACACACACACACACACACACACAGCCTCAACGAGGAAATTCCATTGCATTTAGATCTCCCCCCCCAACATCATTAAAAAACCTTAAACTACATTTTCATTCACATTAATTATTCTACAGTGTTTTCACGAAAAACAGAAGTACTTCTTTGAAAATTATTTCCTCGCATATTTATGTTCCGAAAATGTTTATGAACACTTACTAAACATAAAAGTAATTAAAAATAAACGTTAGAAAGTGTGGGTTTCAAAGAAACAGAAAGTAAAGAGTACATAAAAATGCTTTTAGATTTTAATTAATCTAAGCATTGACATTCTATACCAAACTTACGCATATTTTTCTTTAAATTCAATTCAGTATTGCTCCTTCAATACATAGGCGTTTGTAGTGTTGAAAATTAATTCAATAATAATAATAATAACAATAATATAAAATATAAATAAGGTTCTGGCAGAACCCTTAATTTGCTTTATAACACCTCTCAGACTGCCGCGTAAGTTATTCGAAGATGCTGAGCTTCGCAAATGTTCGCCAACCACAATGTCTCATCCTCCCTACGGTAACTAGACATGACAAATGTAGTCTAATGGAAAGAATTAAGAATTCAGTCAATCCAGTTATCAAAAATATTGATCAGTACTGCCAAATATCTTCTAAACTATGCGTTTCTTGGTATGAAAATGTTTGTCTGTAGTTTCACTTAACATCGTTATTAGTATTTTTATTATTCGTATTTTTATTTTCAGTGCTTTTGTTTCTATTATTGCTATTTCTACATGAAAGTTATTTTCCCCTTATAAAATTTAAAATTTTCTTTTTCAATAGTTTTAATTGCTCTTAACACTCGTGTACTTGACGTAAATAGAAGAAAATGTTACAAAATTATTGAATTAATAAAAATTAGCATTTTTATTTAAAACTAGAAATGTCATATGCAAAAAACCTTTAGGCTTTATTGGCAGATATGATTATTTAAATGCTTTTCGATATGGATATGGAAATGCAAATTGGAAGCTTTATTGGCAGAAGAAGGAAAAAAACTTCAATAGTATAACTAGTCATAACAAAAAACTAAAACTAAAGTAGGAATAAAAATAAATAAAGTACGAGTAATGAAATAAGTAATAATAAAACAAAACAAAAATAGGATTAAAAGTACGATTGGGTCTAATGAAAATACCAATAACGATATTAAGTAGAGCCAAAGACAAACTTTTTCATACATAAAGCCCTATAGATTAGAAGTTTTAGTCATCCCTTTAATTCTGAGTCTTTTCGTAACTGTCTTTCTCAGGATATTCATTCAGTTCCAAGACGTCCTACGCCATACGTTGTTTCTTACGTAATAGTGTAACTGTATAGAAATAAAAGTTAAAAAAATGAATGTAGGCGTAAACAATATCTTTGGTGTAACAGTTGGGTGTTCATGTGTGTTATTCCCTCTATGGGACCCCAATTACATTAGAGAGATATGAATTAAACGCTACCATTACCTCAAGTGCCGGATGAGGGAAGGGGGACCATGTAAAATGTCTCTGTACGCGAAAACATTATACGTCTAATCAGTTGTTCAAATATATGACAAGTTTTATTAATGTTAACCTCATCGTAGTGCGGTGGTAACGCTCGCGACTACTACTCAACAGGCTCCTGGTTCAAATTCCAGTGGGGACAATTGCGTTTCTTAGAGAAAACGCACTTGCTGCAGCTCGTGTGTGTGTGTGTGTGTGTGTGTGTGTGTGTTATCCCATGTATTAGCCCTGATAATGCGGTTGGCTGTGTGTATTCGATCGGATGTACACAATGTAACTTAGTATATATAAGTCAAACTGGAAAAACGTTAGATATCAGGGTAAAACAGAATAAATATGCGTGTAGAACAGCAAATAATTCTAGTGCATTGTTTAACTATATGTACAGATGTAACCATAGTATCAAGTTGGATAGTTCTAAAGCGCTTGTTAAAAATACAGATATAATTGAAAGGAATATTTTAGAATGCACATTTATCCATTTTAAAAATAATTTCAATAACAGTGCGGGAATGTATAACATTGACAATATCCTGTTAAAATACCTTTTCCCTTTAATCAACTCTTGTTAATCATGTTACTTTAGGTTACTTTAGGTTACTTTAGGAGTTTAAACGACGGTTCAGGATCGACCCGCTGTCTGATCTCCTCCTGCCCTTGTTGCCAGCCACGCATGGCTGGTCAGGGACTTTGCACAGGAACCTGTCCAGCTGGTTCTTGAAATTATCCAGGTCGGTGTGCTGGAGATTCATCACTTCCTTTGGTAGGACATTGAAAAGCTTTGGGTCTCGTATTCTGAGGGTATTTTCCATCCTCGTTTTCATGGCCCCTTGTCCCACCGTCGCTGGGACCGTACAAAATCTGCTTCTTCTCTCATTCCAGTTTGTTTCTATTTCATTTCTAAGGTTAGGGACAGAGCCCTCAAATATTTTCCATATGTATATTATTGTGTTCCGCTCGCGTCTTCTTTCGAGAGAGTAGAGTTCCAGGGATTGTAGTCGAGACCAGTAGTCTTCACCTTCCGTTTCCTCTATCTTAGACGTAAAAGTCCTTTGTATAGCTTCAATGTTCGCATGTCTCGTTTTCTGTATTGGCTTGTGAGTACTGAGCAATACTCAATTATTTAATTATTGGTAGGATTGTGTTAATCTTTATATTTTTCTGTTCCGTTGTACATATGTATATATTTTCGTCATTTCGCCTTCTCCCTTCATTCCCTGACGAGGTGTACTTCTGAATATATGGGTTTGCATCATATATATATATATATATATATATATATATATATATATATATATATATCCCCGCAAGGGGGTTCTAAGCTCGTGCTCTTGAGTGCTCTTTGTGCTCGTTTGTACGTGCTTGTTCCTGGAGGTTTCACGTGTGCCCTCCCGGCCCTAGCACCCAAGGATGATGGGGCTCGACCCTGCAGTCCTTGTCATCCTTGGTCTTTTTCCACTTCGACTGTCCCCTCCACCCTTTCTTTTTCTCTGTCTTTCCTCTCACTTTTTCTTTGTTTTTCCGCTGAGATATGCCCTTTAAATAGAGGCGAATCGGTTCTTCCTGAACTAAAAAAAAAAAAAAAAATATATATATATATATATATATATATATATATATATATATATAATTATTTTACGAAAGTAGTGCGTGAATAATATTTATGATGAAAATAAGAACGAAGGAAAATTTAACCACGAGATAGTGCTCAAACACTTTTTTCTAGTGACATCCTCAAGAACACTGAGATGTCATTAGACGAAAGGGCTTGAGCACTATTTCATATTTTAATTTTCCTGCGTGGTTATTTTCGTTATATATATATATATATATATATATATATATATATATATATATATATATATATATATATATAATATATTATATATATATATATATATATATATATATATATATATATATATAAAACACACACATATATATATATATATATATCTATATATATATATATATATATATATATATATATATATATATATATATATATATATATATATAATATATATATATATATATATATATATCGGGTATTATTTTAAACATCTGACAATTCAAAAAGTTTGTATTTTTTATAAACTGAAATGAAAGCACGAAATTTTTACTCTACCTTCTCTGCACATAGAGAATTAGTCCCAAAGTGCAACACATGTTATATGTGATGTCCTCTCAGCTCATTAACTCTTAGCATACGAACAACAAAATTTTGCAGTACTCTGGACAGAGTCTCTGTTGAGATCTGAGAAATTTCTTGTACAAATGAAGTTTTCATTTCTTCGAAGTCGAAAAACGAAAGTCATGCAAATCTGCCTACCGAGACACCCGATCCGAGCTATTTGCAGGCGACGATCAACCACTGACAGCCTGGTCGCGGAAAAGGAGATCGACAAGTCATCCACATATAGCGTGCTCAAGACCCCAGGAGGAAGCGCCGACAAAATGTCGTTAATAGCAAATACAAAGAAAGCGACACTAAGGACACTTCCTTGTGGAACCCCCCCCTCCTGGGGAACGGGAGCGGAAAGGGTGAACCCCACCCGAACACGAAATGTGTGGTTCAATAAAAAGAGTTGAATAAACAGGGGTAAACGCCCCCGAAGCCCAAAGGCATGAAGCTGTTTCAAAATGCCGTGCCTCCAACACAATGTTGTTTGGAGGCAAAGGCTTCGCAGACGGATGACTCCAACCGGATCAGAATGTCAGTGGCAGAAATCACACTCTGGGAAGGGGAGATAAAACCTCCCCTTTCCAGATACCGGACCAACCGAACATTTGCCATCTTGTCCAATCGTTTGCACAGGCATGAGGTCAAAGCTATGAGACGATAATTCAATGGATAAGAGTGATCCTTTCCTGATTTGAGAACTGTAGCAATTCTCCAACCTGAGGGAAGGACACCCTCTCCCCAAACCATGTTAAAAAGGTCAAGCGAAGAGACTGTTCACAGATGACTGTTCACAGAGATGGCGGACCATTGCATATGGAATATTGTCCGGGCTAGGAGACGTGTCGTCACAGGAGGAGAGCACAGACTTCGGTCTACGCTCTCTCTCCTGCGCAGGGAGAAGGGAAGGTTGTAATTCTCCCCTCCACCCGACGAGAAGTTCAGGACCCGCGACTCCTCCACTCTGCGGCTTCTGTCGAACAAGGAGGAAACCCCAGACCCGCTCGACATCCCCGCAAGGTAAGTAGCGAACACGTTTGCCACAACACCCGACCTAGCTATCAAACGCCGTCTGTTTTCGGAACAGGCAGACGGCTTGGAGCAAAGTTCCCAGAAATGTTGCGAACCCGATTCCAAACAATAAACATAGGAGTCTGGGAATTCATCGCCGCCACAAATGGCTATGAGGATAGACGGCGAGCTTCCTTCATTAGTTGACGGGCATGAGCCCTCTCCCGACGAAAGAGGACCAGGTAGTGGTCGTACCTGTGACAGCAATAATGGGTGTACGCAACCCTCATCGCTCGGCGAGCCATGTGACAGTCATCTGAACACCATGGAAACGGGCGTCCTTTAAATGCTCCAACTACTCGAGATACAGACTGAAGACCCGCTGCATGAAGAGTGGATGTAAAACATTCCACAGCTTCACCGACAAACGGGAATTCCTCCACAGCTGAAGGCATTGTCGCGATGCCCCTAGAAAGTGACCAGTTAGCCCCGTCCATGCGTCAACGAGGACACGAAGACAAGGCTGGCTCGTAACCGAAGAGAAACAAATGGGAAAGTGGTTGTTGCCATGAAGGTCATCGGCCACCTTCCAAGTAAAATACAATCGAGCATCAGGAGATCAGAGAGACAGATCGATAGGCGTAAAGGAGCCACTCTGTACATGAAAGTGAGTAGGTTCACCGGTGTTAAAAATTCCCAACTCCAAGTCTTCTAACAGCGACGTCAGCATGGTGCCCCTCTCATTGGTCAAGGAATCACCCCAGAGAGGACGACACCCATTAAGGTCGCTGAGTAGAAGAAATGGATGGGGAAGTTGGCTATGTAAAGACACCAAATCATCTCGCGAAACTGGATCATTTTATTATATATATATATATATATATATATATATATTATATATATATATGCGTAGACAATAGGGCATAAGTGAGGTATTTTGATAATTGACAGAGGTAGAGGGGAAATTTTTTGTGGGGTAACACTTTTGGTACCTTGGAACATTAAATATTTATATAAAAAATGTACAAAATTTTTTACCGTCGGAAAAATATGTTGGTCCTGATTAGGTTAATTAAGGTTTAGTTGGATTTGGTTAAACCAGATTAACGAGTACCTCCCTATTTAATGACTTAACAGAAACCACCCTTCAAAACATTTATCATATCCCTCTCGGTTCGATGCCACTAAGGTTAGCTTAGGTTAAATTAAGATTGGTTTATTAGTTTTTTTAAGATATATAGATTTAAAAAAGCTGGTGCCTCACTTGTACGGAAATGCGCATATGTGTGTGTGTGTGTGTGTGTGTGTGTGTGTGTGTGTGTGTGCGTGCGCTCGCGCCTGTTCGTGTAATCAAACTTTTCATATCACTGCATGTAATTACATTATATAAATGAATGAAAATACAGAAAAAAAAAATTTGTTTAAAAGTCTGGCATTTTCCGAGCATTTCAAGCATTCCTTCCTGGCAGATCTAAGAACTACCAAACTCTGAAAAATAATGGCTTTAAATGGAATTTCCACGAAAATAGAGAGGAACTTAGGAATTTAACGACCTTTAAAAATACATATTAAATAGATTAGCATTTATGGAATATAATAACGGAAAAAATATAGTTTAAAAAATAATATTGAAGGAATGTACGCAAACGGTAAAATATTTAAAAGTAGAAACGGAATATAAAAAAAAGCAGAAGAAATTATTGTTATTAAAAGTACACCCGTTTAGGATTAGGACCATATAAATATAACATTGCCACCAATTTAGGTAAGAAATCTTTTTATTATTTAAATATATATACTGGAGCACAAACATTGCGCTGCGTCCCGCTTCCCCCTTCATCCTTCCATATGAAGCTCAGTGAAACAATTTTCATTTTACATTTTTGTCCAGACTATCTACAGTATCTTTGTACTAAAAATTATAAAACCTGCTAAGGTCGTTCAGCTGAAATTATATATATATATATATATATATATACACACAGGGTGGGCTGAAAGTCTGGATCCATAGGAAAATATTTATTTTAATACATAAATTACAACAAATGGTAAATACTTAAAATGAATATCAACTTTAACTCGTAAATGCGTATCCGTGATACTGTACAGTAGTTCGTACTCCAGTATAAATACTCAAATACTTTTTTATTTCAGCCCAGAAATGGCTTCGAATCTAACAACAGAAGACCGGGTAGAACTTGTGCTCATGTACGCAAGACAGGGCGCTACACACAGAGAAGTTGCTACCGAATTCAATAGAAATCATCGTGATAAGCATCCAGTAACACATGCGACTGTTGGCAAGTTGTTTAAACGTTTCAAAGAAACAGGAAGTGTACATGATCGACGGCGTTCTGGTCGTCCAAAAACTGCAACTGATGAAAATACCTCTGCAATGGTATGTGAAACTTTAACGAATAGTCCAGTAAAGTCAACAAGAAGATTATCAAATGAAACACGCATCTCGAGAACGTCAATTCGAAGAATTATTAAAAATCATAAATTCCATCCCTAAATGTCTCGATGTCAGAGGCCGCCAATTTGAGCATTTGTTATAATTTGTTGTTTATACTGGAGTACGAACCACTGTACAGTATCACGGATACGCATTTACGAGTTAAAGTTGATATTCATTTTAAGTATTTACCATTTGTTGTAATTTATGTATTAAAATAAATATTTTCCTATGGATCCAGACTTTCGGCCCACCCTGTATATATATATATATATATATATATATATATATATATATATATACACGCGTCGGTGGTGTAGTGGTTAGCATCGAAACCCGGTGACGGCAAGCGGCGCGCAGCAAACCCAGCTGTTCATCCTTCCACGCACTAAAAATTGGTTGGTAGATAAATGGGTACCCTGGTGGTTAAGTCGCTGGGCTGCTGATCGGGAGGTCGTGAGAGCGAGTCCGGGCGAGGACTTTGTAATTTCTGACCGCCCGTGGTGGGACGTGGTTTGGATTCCACGTTAAACTGTAGGTCTAAGGTGGAGTGACAAACTTGACCTTCGTCAGAATGTACAATTCGGGCGGAAGCGAAAACCAATGTTATATATATACACTGAGCAACAGAAAAATCGGCCCACTTGGAATATCGCGAAAAGCAAAAAAGTGGGCAAGCTTCTGATTATAAAAGTTTTAAAATTCGAAAATATAGTCTATGAGGCAACCAAATTATGAGACAAAACAACGTCAGCTGCGAACACACTAGCTGTAACGAATTTTCGACTTCTTTTAAGAATTCGACAGTCTAACATTCAGTTGCTCTTAGACTGCTAGTGCCACTTTTTTCTTCCACTAGCGGGAGTAGGCACTTGCGTTTAGTAACAGATAGACTTCTAATTCTCTTGGGTTTCAGAATGGGACATTTACAATGGATTTGAGTGCCGTGAACGTCGCAAGAGTCGTCGCCCTAATTGAAGATGGTCGGAGCCAGCGTTATGTCGCCGATGCGCTAGGAATTCCAAGAACAACGGTTCGACGTGTCTACCAACGTTATGTGGAGACAGGAGAGTACACCCGAAGACCAGGATCTGGAAGATCGCGTTGCACATCTGCCCGTGACGATCGTTTCATCGTCTTGAGTGTTTTGCGAGATCGTCGCTTGACTACCACAAACGTCCGCAATGAGCTGGAAAGGTCTCGAGATGTCAGTGTATCCGAGCGAACCGTTAGGAGACTTATGGAAAGTGGCTTACATGCTAGACGTCCAGCAATGGGCCCGGAATTGCACCCACACCACCGCAATGCTCGTCTTGCTTTCGCTCGTGAGCATGTCAATTGGACTATGGTCCAATGGGGACGAGTATTGTTCACGGACGAATCAAGATTTAATCTTCGGACATCCGATGGACGGGAAAGAGTATGGAGAAGAACAGGAGAAAGATTCGCCCCGTGCACTTTTACGGAGAGGGTTGCTTTTGGAGGAGGCTCAGTCATGGTCTGGGGTGGTATCACTTCAAACTCGCGCACATAGCTCGTCGTTGTTGGTGGTGGGTCAGTGACGTCCGCAAGTTACTTGGAAGAAATCTTGCTGGAGCATGTGGTCCCTTTTGCTCCCTTCGTTGGCGAAGACTTCCTTCTACAGCACGATAACGCTAGACCCCATGCGGCAAGAGTCGTCAGCGATTTCCTTGACGAAGCTGAAATTCGTCGAATCAAGTGGCCTTCCCGAAGTCCGGACCTGAACCCCAGAGAACATCTCTGGGACACGATGGGACGGCGTCTTAGGGCTCGTCTAGTAGCCCCTAACACTCTACAGGAGCTACAACAAGCTTTAACTGAAGAGTGGGAGGGAATCCCACAGGATGTGATCGCCGATCTCATTCATGGGATGAATCGACGAATGGCTGCAGTCATTCAAGCCAGGGGAGGCAACACCTCTTATTAACCCTGGATCACAAGTTGTTGTTTTTTGTTTTATTGTTTTTTTTTAATTTTTTGTTTTGGTCGAAATCTTTTTTTTAAGTTACAATTTTTTGTACAGTATTTTTTGATAATAAATTGTATTAAGCAGGTGTTTGAAGATTTTTTAATATCCTCATAGACTAAATTTTCAAATTTTAAAACTTTTATAAACAGAAGCGTGCCCACTTTTTTGCTTTTCGCGATATTCCAAGTGGGCCGATTTTTCTGCCGCTTAGTATATATATATATATATATATATATATATATATATATATATATATATATATATATATATATATATATATATATACACACAGTATATATATATATATAATATATATATAATATATATATACACACACAGTATATATATATATATATATATATATATATATATATAATATAATATATATATATATATACACACACACACACACACACACTGTGTTTATATACATATATTGAGGCTCTTGAAATATATATATATGGATACATGGACGCATATATATGGATACATTTGGATACAAAAATCGTGTCCGCGTCAGAAATAAGTAAATATTGACTATGAAACATGAAGACATTAACATTTGGATTAACTGCCATAGAAACATTAAATACGAGTATGTATATTGCGTCATAACAGTCGTGAAAATTTGTTTGCAAGTATTATTATTTTAGGATCACCTGAAGATCAGGGCCCCCTCCCCGCCTTCTTTAGTTAGCTTTATAAGGTTAACTAACGAAAATATCACGACCTAACCTAACCAATCGTCAAGGGCGTACAGTTGACCCAACGATTGGTTAGGTTAGGTCGTGATATTTTCGTTAGTTAGCCTTATAAGGCTAATCTGACATTTTCGATACGTCCGAGTTTGAAATGCTGTTTCAAAACTAAATATATCGTACATACGAAACTATTGTGTAGGTTATAAGTTATATTACAGGGTGCTTATAAAGTCCCTATCTATTTCAGTGAAAACGTAGCAAAAAGGGTAAAATTAATATAACAATATAATAGAAGGCAGACATTTAATGAATACTTAAGCATATGATTCTACATGAGCACCATCAGTATCTCTACAGAGTTCGAATCTGTCAGCAGCATTGCGGAACACATTTTGGAGCATGACAGGGGTTATTTTTTAACTGTTGTTACGATACGAGCACGTAAATCTTGGCGATCTGTAACCCTCGTTTGATAGACGTTTGATTTGATAAAGCCCCATGCAAAGAAATCCAAGAGCGTTAGGTCAGGTGATCGAGCCGCCCAGGGCCTGTTGCCTCCACGTCCGATCCACCGATTTGGAAATCGGTCATTTAGGTACTCCTGAACAATGTTTGCGTAATGACAAGGTGCCCCATCTTTTTGAAAGACGACGGTGTTTAAAATGCCATCTGAATGAAGCTGGGGCATTTACGTGCTCGTATCGTGACAGCAGTTACAAAACTATCCCCTGTCATGCTCCAAAATGTGTTCCGCAATGCTGCTGACAGATTCGAACTCTGTAGAGATACTGATGGTGCTCATGTAGAATCATATGCTTAAGTATTCATTAAATGTGTGCCTTCTATTATATTGTTATTGAATTTTACCCTTTTTGCTACGTTTTCACTGAAATAGATAGTGACTTTATAAACACCCTGTATATAGGGGATGAGATGGCAGACAGAACGTAATTAAATCCAATCTTGAATCGTTTAACTGGAAGAATATCGAATTTGAGTTAATTCTGGATCGATCTAATTCAAGTACAGTTGCTCGCATATGTAATGTTCCTCGCCTTACAGGCGACTCCTTACATGTGGCAACACCTCAGTGATAGTCAAGGTACCCCAACTGGGGGAAGGTGGGGTGGATGAGGGACAACCGAGTCCAACAACATATAACACAGACATATATATCTAAAGGACAGTTGAATGTGCATTCATTGACATACAGGTAATTATATTGTAATGCCTCTGTTCATAAAGATAAACAATTAATATGATCATATACAGCGTTGAACTCCATGTAGTTTACTAGTCTTATCCAGTAATAAGGTTCCATTATGATTACTGCAAGTCTATATGAACAGCTACCACAATACAACTTTTTATATACTAGTGAGATTCAACGAAAAATAGACATTACACAACCAATTACAATTACATTACAATAGTTTATAATATTTAGAGATTAGCTAGCCAAGAAAATGTAAATTTATGGACAACTTAACTTATTATGCTTTGCCATTTTTGTGAATGTAAAATATTTTTATATAATTACACTTTGAAATGAGTATAAATTATCATAGTGTTTTTTGGTGTTCAATTTTCTGTAAATATAGTATTTTGTTTTGTAATGAAAACGTTAAAGTTTCAAATAATCAGTAAGAGAATCAGCTAAATCTAACCGATGCCAATGCCCAAAACATGGCCGATTCTGCCAATGCCCAAAACATGGCCGATTCTACCAATGCCGATGAATCAGTACACCATTAGTTTTTATTGATTTTGCTAATTTTGAGGGCCAGGTTCTTTACTGATAAATATACTATTCAAATTGATGTAATAACATGTTTTATAGATTTAATGACTCACACATGTTGTTTGTACCTTTATGTAATCGCAAGTTTCTTTAAAAATATCATCTTATTTGTTAAACTTTAATACAAAAAAATGTCTCATATTTTCTAATTTTTTTTAGAGATAAGATAGTATAATGGCTCCATATAAGAAATTTCATACAAAAATAAGTTGAAAATTATTGTTCTCCATAAAGAAGGCAACACTCAAAGACAAACAGCTGCTAAAGCTAGAGTATCATTGTCTCCTGTTTCCAAAACACTTTCTTACTACTCACAAACTGGGGATGTGAAGAACAAAGCAGGTTGAGGATGGAAGCGAAAAACATCTAAAAAGGATGATGAGTATATGATAATAATGAGCAAGCGTAATAGAAAGAAGACTGGTGGGTGGGGAAAAGGAATGAGGGATTGTGGAGGTTCGTTGTGTAATGTCTATTTTTGGTTCAAATTCACAAGTATATAAAAAGTTGTATTGTGGTAGCTGTTCACAGCCATTTCCTGGCATAAGCAGACTAAGCGGCCGCTTAGGGCCCCGCTGCTACTAGGGGCCCCTAGACAGGCTCCCAGGTCATAGCTCAGTGGGTAAGAATAGGAATATAGCTGAAGTTATTATTAATATTATTGTTATTATTATTATTATCCTTATTATTATTATTATTATTATTATTACGAAGCTCCTTAAAGAGGCTGGAAGTCAAATTTTTCAATGTGGTGGTGGATTGTGCCATCGGGTCAATAAATGACAGATTCAAAATATTAGATGATGTGAGACATAGTTGGGGTCCTCCTAAACTTCACCACAATGAACGAGGAAGACTTGTCCTGCAAGTGTGAAAAGCTCTCTAAGATACTGAGCTCTGGAGCTGACTCTGACATTGATGGAAGAGAACTGGCCCTCGAAATTAAGAACTTGCCGACTTTAACTTCACACAACATGACTGCATTGGAGCTTCTCTCCTTCATTCATCAGAAGCAACTGGAGGAACTATACCCCAATCTCTGGGTTGCACTAAGAATTGCCTGCACTCTACCTGTGACAGTAGCGTCAGCCGAGAGGAGCTTCTCTAAGATGAAGCTAATCAAGAACTACCTCAGATCATCAATGGGGCAGGATCGCCTCAGTGGCCTTGGCATCATAAGCATCAGCCAGGACGTTGGCAGGGAGATTTCATATGATGATGTTATTGATGATTTCACCCAGAAAAAATCCAGGAGGCAAAAATTTTGAAGATATAAACTGTTCTGTATAACTGTTAGCTATTACACGATTGTATCGTAGAGTTAGTAATTGTTTGGTAGTTGATAATTGCATTATTTTTTTGTACATAGTTCTGTGTCATTTATTCTAAGTAATGTATAAGCTAATTTTCAGGAATTTCATGAAGAGTATTTTTTCTGTTTGTCTTCTGAAAGTACATATTTGTTGTTTTGGACATAAATGTTTCATTAAAATTGTTTCATAATTGTTTTTTATTAACACAGCCATTTTTTGTATGTGTGTGCTGAGGTGATGTAGTAAGGCGTGAGTTGGTGGATGGAGGGGTGGGGCCTCAAATGGGTATACTGCTTAGGGCCCCCTAATGGCTAGAAACGGCCCTGGCTGTTCATATAGACTTGCAGTTATCATAATGGAACCTTAGCTATACTAAACTGCCTGCGAACTTTCTTTCTTTGTTTTTTATGGCCGGCCAAACCACTGGCCAGATTTGGATGAGACTTAAAAGATAGGAGTAACTGAAGCCGGGGAAGGACATAGGCTATGTGGCGTCGGCCTCCGAGGTCATCTGAGGACGCTGAAGGCCTCTGTATTCCGGAGTGGTTGAAAGATAGTGACATCATACACACGTCATAAAATGGGCGGAATTCTAGCATATATATATATACAGGGTGTCCCAAAAAAACTATATACTCTTTATAGCATCATATATTTTATAATTAAAAAAAAACCAAACAATATATTGTTATAGCAATTACCAATGAAAGGTAAATTAGTAATCTAAGTGATCAAAATGTTATAGCGAGTTGTTTGCATATAAAATTTAATTAACTACGCCAAGTGCTCAAAATGTTCTCCGGCGGCATGAATGCACTTTTGAATGCGTCGACTAACTGATTCGCAGACATGGACTAATGTGGATGCTGTGATGGTCTCGTACTTTTCCCTAATTGCATCCTTAAGGTGTTCGAGTGTTGCAGGTCTTGTACCATAAACTGCATCCTTCAGGTAGCCCCACAAGTAAAAATCAAGTGGAGTCAAGTCCTGTGAACGTGGAGGATACTCAACGCTTTCTCTTCGTCCTATCCAACGGTTAGGCAACGTTTCATCGAGGTACCTTCTGACATCACAATGATAATGAGGGGGGCTCCATCTTGTTGAAAGTAAAAGTCGTCGTTTCCAAACAACTTCCGAACTGCAGGTATAATTTCTGTCCGCAGATGTCGAGATATGCGGCACCGGTAACTGTCCCATTAAAGAAAAATGGTCCAACCAAACCCCTGGATGATAAACCACACCATGCTGTTAATCCTGGTAAATTAACATGTTTATCCACATAAACGTGTGGATTATCAAATGACCAGTACCTGCAGTTGTGTCGATTTACTGTGCCATTCAGCTTGAAGGTAGCTTCATCAGACACACACGATTTTGTTGTATTGAAAGTGCATTCATGCCGCCGGAGAACATTTTGAGCACTTGGCGTAGTTAATTAAATTTTATATGCAAACAACTCGCTATAACATTTTGATCACTTAGATTACTAATTTACCTTTCATTGGCAATTGCTATAACAATATATTGTTTGGTTTTTTTTTTAATTATAAAATATATGATGCTATAAAGAGTATATAGTTTTGTTGGGGACACCCTCTATATATATATATATATATATATATATATATATATATATATATATATATATACACAGGGCGTCCCAAAAAAATGTGTATACACACTTTAACAGCTGATAGCTCAATTGATGTTTCTTTGTTTCCAAGTTAAACCCATTAGAATTAATAATGGCAGTCAGACTAAGCTTTGAACAAAAGAAATTCATTCTAAAATGCTACTGGAAGTGTGAAAACGCAGTTGAAGTGCAAAGACAGTTTAGGAGGGAGTTTCAAACAGATCCACCAACGCGACTTACCATCACTCGAATTAGAGATAAGTTTGAAGCCGATGGAACTGTTCAGAATGTCCACAAGAAGCGTTCCGGAAGACCACGGACATCGACAAGCCCCACAAAGCAAGAAAGAGTACTGGAAACGTATCACCAAAGTCCAAGAAAATCTGTGCGGCAAGCGAGTCGTGAGGTAGGAATTTCAGAATCGTCTGTCCAACGCATTTTGAAGCGCTGTCAATGGAAAACTTACATTCCAAGATTAGTCCATGCTATTAATGAAGATGATCCGGACCGAAGAGTGGAGTATTGCGAGTGGTACTTGGCACGATGTGGATGTGGATTGGACGAAGGGGTTTCGTAGAATACCCTCCGCGTTCACCAGACCTCACACCACTAGACTTTTTTTTATGGGGATACTTAAAAGACAAAGTCTACGCTATAAAACCTGCAACAGTCGCTGAATTGAGAGCAGCCATTGAACGAGAATGCACACAAATACCAAACGAAATGTTTCGTGATGTTTGCGATTCCATTGCTTCGCGTTATCAGCAGTGCCTGGACCAGAACGGACGTCAGTTTGAAAACAGGCGTTGACAAAACAATTAAATAATGTCTGTAGATTCTATTACATTTTGAAAATGAAATGTATTTTAATAAACACTGCCTTTATAATTATTTAAAGTGTGTATACATTTTTTTGGGACGCCCTGTATATATATATAACGTAAAGAACGACGCTTATATAGGAGATATTCCGCGCAAGATGAGAGAGAGAGAACGAAACAAATGAAAAAAATTAGGTAACCACCCGTGAATCGAACCCGGGATCTTCCGATTGCCGGTCAGATATGATAACCACTACACCATGGGCCTCACTCATTCAAATGCCGTAATTCTTCTACATACACGCAGAAACCAATGCCCCAAGGGGGCACCTCCCGCATGCCGTAACATTATATACATTTAACTGCAAACACGCAGTATAATTAACGTAAAGAACGACGCTTGTATAGGAGATATTCCGCGCAAGATGAGAGAGAGAGAACAAAACAAATGAAAAAATGAGGTAACCACCCGGGAATCGAACCCGGGATCTTCCGATTGCCGGTCAGATATGATAACCACTACACCATGGGCCTCCCTCATTCAAATGCCGTAATTCTTCTACATACGCGCAGAAACCAATGCCCCAAGGGGGCACCTCCCGCATGCCGTAACATTATATACATTTAACTGCAAACACGCAGTATAATTAACGTAAAGAACGACGCTTGTATAGGAGATATTCTTCATTTTTTCATTTGTTTCGTTCTCTCTCTCTCATCTTGCGCGGAATATCTCCTATACAAGCGTCGTTCTTTACGTTAATTACACTGCGTGTTTGCAGTTAAATGTATATAATGTTACGGCATGCGAGGGGTGCCCCTTGGGGCATTGGTTTCTGCGCGTATGTAGAAGAATTACGGCATTTGAATGAGTGAGGCCCATGGTGTAGTGGTTATCATATCTGACCGGCAATCGGAAGATCCCGGGTTCGATTCCCTGGTGGTTACCTCATTTTTTCATTTGTTTCGTTCTCTCTCTCTCATCTTGCGCGGAATATCTCCTATACAAGCGTCGTTCTTTACGTTAATTATACTGCGTGTTTGCAGTTAAATGTATATATATATATATATATATATATAAGAACATAGGCTATGTGGCGTCGGTCTCCGAGGTTATATATACATATATATGTATATATATATATATATATATATAAAATGCGCCTCGGTGGTGTAGTGGTTAACGTCGCTGACTACGAATCCATCGGCCCCGGGTTCGAGACCCGGTGACGGCAGCCGGCGCGCAGCAAAACTCAGCTGTTCATCCTTTCACACAAATAAAGTGGTTGGTAGATAAATGGGTACCCTGGGTGACCTAGTAGTTAAGACACTGGGCTGCTTGTGGGGCGTGGTTCGGATTCCACGTTAAACTGTAGGTCTAAGGTGGAGTGAAAAGTTTGACCTTCGTCAGAATATTCGGGCGGAAGCTAACCAAAGGTTACCAAAGGTTACCAAAAGTATATATATATATATATATATATATATCGAAATCTACAGTAAAATTATTGAATGCCCGGTTAGGTCAACTGTACGCCCTTGACGATTGTTTAGGTTAAGTCGTGATATTTTCGTTAAAACTAACGGAAATATCACGACTTAACCTAAACAATCGTCAAGGGCGTACAATTAACCTATTATATATATATAGCATTCAACTTCCACCCAAGCAATGCCGAGTCGCTCCGCTAGTTACTGTATAAGACTAGTAAACTAAATAGAGTTCAACGTTGTTCACGATGATATTAATTGTTTATCTTTATGAACACAGACATTACATTATAATTATATTACCTGTATATCAGTCACTGCACATTCAATTGTCCTTTAGATATATAGTATATGTCTGTGTTATATGTTGTTGGACTCGGTTGTCCCCCTCCACCCCACCTTCCCCCCAGTTGGGGAACCTTGACTATCACTGCGGCGTTGTCACATGTACAGAGTCGTCTGTGAGACAAGAAACATTACATATGCGGGCAACTGTACACAGAATAAAGGGTATTTTTTCCAAAACGCAAATGTTTTACCATATTCCAAATGACAGAAACCATGTGTGTCACTTCATCGGTGAGTGCCTTGAAAATGTGAAACGACATTGTTTTACAGTACATTGTACAGAATGCATAATAAAATAGAATGCACTTTAAGAAACATACTATTTGACACTTGAATCCTCTGCTGAAATTCCTCCTTATTACGTTTTCTGTTTGCTGTAAGTGGTACCAAGGAAAAATTTGAAATCCTGACTTAGACGAAAATGTTTAACATATTGAAAAGGTGTACAAAAACTTCTAACATTTCACTCTTATTTTGAATATTCTTCTTCTTCTTATTATTATTAGCTAATTTCGACTACATTTTTTACACCTACAGATGCATACTGTACATATACACATTACATACATTGAAAAATACATACACCCACGTATAAGAGTATATATATATATATATATATATATATATATATATATATATATATAATTTCATTCATATTTGGGGTCTTTCCTGTTTCATTAACTGTTTCCGATTTTTATGAAAACAACGTGATATGTACAGTTTTTCACGCTGATTTAAAAATTATAAACCATTTCATCGAGAAATACTTAGGTTAGGTTAGGTTAGGTTAAGTTAGGCTTATTAGCATTTGATGTTTTCTATGACATTGTTTTTTTTCGGTATTAAGTTATATTCTTGTAAAAAATTTACTGCATTTTCTTCTGTCTCAGTCTTCCTATATAATTCTATAAAATTAAATTTGTCAGTCATTGGAAAGTAAAAAGATGTTGAACTATAGTCTATGCTTGCAGCGGAAGAACAAAATAGATGCGCAATGCCACCGTTTAAAAAATAGCCTAGCCTATGCTGAAACTTTAGGGGCACAAAATGCTAAATGGTAAAAATCCCTAATTTTAAAGGTGTGTGTTGGGAGTGTAAAATTGGGAATTTATTAATATAAAATATAGTAAAATTTTTAACATAAGTGAAAAATATAGGTTAGTTGGGATATAAACTCCAAATTGGCCTCAGGTAAACCCCAGGTAAGAATAGTGACTGTTTGCACGTAAACATCCGAACGGGTCTCAACGTGTTTGTACTGGAATATGTGACGTTGTTTTGTGTTTTGTTCAACTATGGGGTATGAGAGAATACGTCACATGATGTCACACCTTCATTTCAACAAATCATGCATTCGTAAATAATCTTAGTTCCAAATAGTACTTGAAATAAATATGAAAATCATTTAATATTGTCAAATAGGTAACATGAGTAAATTAAATATTATAAATCAGTTAGGAATTTGCATAACTCATAATATATAGATTTTAAAAGTATTTCTAAGTTCCAGAATCAAACGAAAAAAGAAGTTAGATTATGTCTTCCCAATGCGAAATGAAATCCAAATTCTTGAAGGGAAAAAGAGAGAGCAGCGCAGATCGAGAGTCATTGTGTGAGTAAGAGTCAGGCAGAGAGTCAAGCAGAAGAAGAAGTTAGTCGAGAGCAGTCCATGAGAAGATTATATTTGCCCTCCATTGTCATTTTTAGTTTAATATCTCTTCCCAGACCGTGGGAAATGGGGCCTACTTTTAAGATGAGCTTCGGCCAGTAAATTCAATTCAATTCTCTCCTAGGGCTTTCGGAAGGGCGAATGTCTCTTCAAGCTCTAGGACTAGTCTGGTCCCATTTTAACTAAGGTCATCGCCCTTTATCCTTAGGTCTATCTGATTTCCGACCATGAGCTATTTCCCTTTATTAATTGTATAACGTAAGTGTAACTTAATTCATTCTGTGAACAAATATAAAATTAAATATTAAAACTTTCTTGTGCTTAATAAAAATACAGCTGACGGTATTAAAACTGTTACGGAAACCAGTGTCACTTAACTGAGGTATGAATGAAAAATAATGCGAAGAAAAACAACATAACTGTTGTCACGCTACATATAAATCGTAACATCTGGTAATTGTGGAAAAAGGTGTAAATATCCGCACAACCAGACGTGCATTAAAATAGTTGTCACACACACACACACATGAATCACCATGGCAGCCACCGACTACCAGGGGTCACCGGGGAAAGGGACGTCACCCCGGGAGAAACTCCAACATTTGTTTGTCGTACTTCTGTATATATTTTATAAGTAAAGTTAATTCACAACTGAACAAAATACATATAAACAGGGTGTGTATATATATATATATATATATATATATATATATATATGATGTAAACTCACAAGGAAAAAGAAAAATTATTCCAAGGTCTTTCGTGTATTCAGAAGTACACCTCGTCAGGAAATGAAGGGAGCAGGCGAGAAGCCAAAAAATATATATACAGCGGGGCGGAAACAAAAAGATAAGCACATAATTAACAAGACTTAATGAGAGGCAGAAGGAATTTAAACAGGATATTGTCAATTTATACATTCCCGCACTGTTATTGAAATTGTTTTTAAAATGGATAAATGCACATTCTAGAATATTTCTTTCAATTATATTCTGTTTTTAAAGAGCGCTTTAGAACTATTCCGCTTGATGCTATGATTACATCTATACATATGGTTAAACAATGCATTAGGATTATTTTCTGTTCTACACGATTTATACTGTTTTACCCTAATAGCTAACGTTTTACCCGTTTGGCCTATATATACTGAGTTACATTTGTACATCCGCTCAAATACACACAACGAACCACATTATCTGGGCTATTCTTTATTAGGCGTGATTTAACAGTGTTGTTATACTTAAAGACTACATTGATGCCAATTGCTTTAAGCAAAGTCGGAAGATATTGAAAATTAACATGGTAAGGTAGGCTAAGGATATTTTTACGCTCAGATTCCTTTACAGTTACACTATTATAATACCTATTCTTGGCTTTCCTAAGGCAGTTATCTAAAAATGAAATAGGATAACATAATTTAGTACCAATATTCATGATGTTGCATAACTCGGAATCTAAAAATTCAGGACTAACAACTCTCAATGCTCTAAGAAACATAGCAGAGAAAATAGAAGATTTAATCGAGGGATGATGGTCAAAATAAAAATGCACAGAAGAGTTATTATTAGTAGGCTTGCGATAAACTTCAAATTTGAACTGATTAGAGCATCTCCGAATTTTTAGATCCAGAAAAGATAAGCTTCCATCATTTTCTTTTTCAACCGTGAACTTAATAGATGGGACTAAATTGTTGAGCTTACCAAGAAATAAGTCAACATCCACATTATTAGGCCAAAGGCATAAAAAGAAAGGTATAAAAAGCAAATGATGGAAGCTTATCTTTGTCTGGATCTAAAAATTCGGAGATGCTCTAATCAGTTCAAATTTGAAGTTTATCGCAAGCCTACTAATAATAACTCTTCTGTGCATTTTTATTTTGACCATCATCCCTCGATTAAATCTTCTATTTCTCTGCTATGTTTCTTAGAGCATTGAGAGTTGTTAGTCCTGAATTTTTAGATTCCGAGTTATGCAACATAATGAATATTGATACTAAATTATGTTATCCTATTTCATTTTTAGATAACTGCCTTAGGAAAGCCAAGAATAGGTATTATAATAATGTAACTGTAAAGGAATCTGAGCGTAAAAATATCCTTAGCCTACCTTACCATGCTAATTTTCAATATCTTCCGACTTTACTTAAAGCAATTGGCATGAATGTACACTAGTCTTTAAGTATAATAATACTGTTAAATCACGCCTAATAAAGAATAGCCCAGATAATGTGGTTCGTTGTATGTATTTGAGCGGATGTACAAAATGTAACTTAGTATATATAGGCCAAACGGGTAAAACGCTGGATATTAGGGTAAAACAGCATAAATATGCGTGTAGAGCAGCAAATAATTCTAATGCATTGTTTAACCATATGTATAGATGTAATCATAGCATCAAGTGGAATAGTTCTAAAGCGCTTTTTAAAAACAGAGATATAATTGAAAGAAATATTCTAGAATGTGCATTTATCCATTTTAAAAATAATTTCAATAACATTGCGGGAATGTATAAAATTGACAATATCCTGTTTAAATTCCTTCTGCCTCTCATTAAGTCTTGTTAATTATGCGCTAATCTTTTTGTTTCCGCCCCGCTGTATATACATTTTTGGCTTCTTGCCTGCTCCCTTCATTCCCTGACGAGGTGTACTTCTGAATACACGAAAGGCCTTGGAATCATTTTTCTTTTTCCTTGTAGGTTTACATCATTCATTTATTTCACGTGTTTAATGTGAAATTCATCCCACATATATATATATATAGTATATACAAACTGTATATATGTAGTTGGCCTCGACGATGTAGTGGTTAGCGTCGCTGACTACGAATTCATCTGCCCCGGGATCGAGACCCGGTGACGGAAGACGCGCAGCAAAACCCAGCTGTTTATCCTTCCACACAATAATAAAAAAAATGGTTGGTAGATAAACGGGTACCCTGGGTAGCCTAGTGGTTAAAACGGTGGGTTGCTGGTGCGACGTGGTTCGGATTCAACGTTAAACTGTAGGTCTAAGGTGGAGTAACAGGCTTGTCCTTCGTCAGAATGAACAATTTGGGCGGAAGCAAAATCAAGGTTAATCAAGGTTATACCCTATTTATATGCATTCTGTTTCAGCTGTGATTTAACTTTATTGAAAAAATATGTAAAGTACATAATTGTATATGAGGAGAATGTAGACACCAATCGACCAGGGAAGTACTCCTGGGGGCGGGGGGAGAGAACCTTAGGCAGAAGACGGAGTGCTGGAACTACCATTTCTCCTCTCACTATCCTCCTTACCTGATCATTTTTCAGCATCCTCTCAAATACACACTTCTTTCTCTCTTCTTCACTACATATACATGCATTTTACACACTACATAATCTTTTCAAATTTAAAAACAAAAACAATGGCAACGACTTCAAGAGCTTCGGAGTCCCCTTTGGAGAGTGCTTTGTTACATAACCTGTTATAGCCTCTTTGCTCTCTATTAATCCGAAATTATTTAGAATTAAATAGACAATTGAATTCATGTCTTTTTTTCCAAATTACATTAGTATTTAACAGAGCTGTTTTTAAATTCATGTACTTAAGAAATTCAAATGATTTTGTATCCAAGAACAAGTGCGTCGTCATTCTGGTAAGTTATTTCGTGGTAAAATCTTTGACGAATCATTATTTTGTAAAAGACTTTAACAGGTTATATAATAGCTATAAATGTCCCCATTTACAGTATACATATATATGTACGCAATGACCTAACTTATTCTTGTATTCCCGAACTTGAATCCTCCGAATTCTACACCTTTTGGCTACTGCTTACTTGTCAATCTCAATGTAAAAATATTTGCGTTGTCTACCTTTCTCGTAATTTTACTGATTATCCAAAATTCTTTCACTACCTCACTTTCAAAGTGGAATACGTACTCTCTCACTCTCCTCTTTCCGGAAATCTCCATTTTAGGTGATTTCGATGTTCACCACCACCTTTGGCTTTCCTCCCATTTCACTAACATCCCTGGTGAACTAGCTTACAACGTTTCTATCCTGAATGACCAAGAGCAGATTGTACAGCACTAGAGCTTCTCAATCGGGATTCCGGGATCTCGGGCGGAAAATGATAACCTTAATTCCTTCGACAAGCGCTGCAAATCCCGGGATTTCACGGGTTTTACAAAGTATTTTAAAAACTTTATTTCAAATAGTTTACGGTAATTTACTGCTGTATCTAGAAAATACAAACATAAAGACTATGATGACACATTTATAACAGTACGAATCACGTTGCGTTGTACAACTCGAATAGTGCCTATAATATGCCCTGTATGATGTTGTGCATGTGTAATATGACTGGTATTTTTGATGAGTGACTCGGACTGAAAGCTAGTTATTTGATTTCCCTGAATCGAACATTTTGTGTTTTAGAGGATTTTAATTTCGGTTATTTTCAATTCAGTAGTACACCTTTTGCTATTATTTTTTTTTACTAAAAATTAGTTACAAGTATATAAAGGTGTTGTGTTCGTATAAATTACACAATAATATCATTTATTTTTGTTGAAGTGCCAAGCTGCAAATTAGCAATGTAGGCATAGCCGCCTAGGATACATACCGTATTCATGTATCTGCAGTGTTTGAAACTCGGCCTAGGCTCTATCCCTTTATTATATTTATCATGATTGTGTTAAATATTTATATATTTATATTTATATTAACAAATTTCTTTATTATCATTATTTTACATAAACCGGGAAATCTCAGGATCTCGGGACGATGGCCGATTTCTCCTGGTAAACCGGAATAGTGAAAACCCTTGAAAACGAGAAACTGTATACAGCACCCTACTCGTATCCCCGATCACCTTGGAGATAGGCCCACATTCTGCATCTATTTCTCACCACTTACCATCCTTCTTATTCCGTCAAACTTTTTTCTCCTTTGGGCTCCTCCGACCACAATCTTATATCTGTTTCCTATCTTATCCCTCCAATGGGCGTTTGGATGCTCACAAGAGAGACACTTTGGCAGTTTGGCGCAGTTTGGCGCCCTTTTCAGTACTTCTCTGATCTCCCATAGAGTGATTACCGCTTCCGTGATAGGGGCCCCCTCCGAGTGTGCTCAGCGTATCACAGAGGTGATTCTCTTGGGCATGGAGGCGTACATTTCATATTCTATTCCTACTACTAATGCCAAAATAACCTTGGTTTAACTTTACTGTTCTAATGCTATCGGAAGGAGAGGAGGCTTTCAGAAGGTACCGTCGCCATCCAACTCCTGACTCTCATTTAGCTTATATTTGCCCGGAATCGTGCAAAATCTGTTCTTCGACTCGCCAAAAATTCTTTCACCAGACTTGGCGTTTCCTTTACTCGTGATCTTTTCTAGGAAGATCACATATGCTGTCTTTCTAAAACAGCTTCTAAGATGTTAGGTGTGCTGTCCGCCTTCGCAGTTTCTTTACCCCTATTCAGTTGTTGTCTCTGTTCAGGAGTCTTGTCTGCCCATGTATAGAGTATGCTTCTCATGTGTAGGGTGGCTCAACCCACACAACTCTAGTTGACCGGGTGGAATCAAAGCTTTTCGTCTCATCAATCAATTTCCCGCCTCTTACTGACTGCCTTCAATAATCTCTCTCTCTCTCTCCTCTCTCTCTCTCTCTCTCTCTCTCTCTCTCTCTCTCTCTCTCTCTCTCTCTCTCTCACTAGTGGGGTTCCTCAGGGTTCCGTTTTGGGGCCACTGTTGTTTATCATTTACATAAATGATATCGATGCTGGCATCGTCAGTCGGATCGCCAAATTCGCTGATGACACCGAGCTTGGGGCCAATGTTGGAACGCCCGAAGCGATCGAGCAACTGCGTGCGGACCTAGGTAGGATAGAAGAGTGGTCCGAAAAATGGCAAATGCCGTTTAATTTGGGTAAATGCAAAGTGATGCACATTGGCTACGCCAATCCCAAGTCGGACTACTCGAAGTTGGGAACAATATCGAGGCGACTGATTTGGAAAAGGACTTGGGTGTGCTAATTAGCAGCGACCTTAAGTTTACCAAACAGTGCGTAGAGGTGGAAAAGAAAGCCCGGAAGTTGTTGGGTTATATCAGGAGGCAATTTCAGTTTCGGAACAAGGAGATTGTGCTCTCTCTGTACAATTCCCTGGTTCGGCCGCACCTGGAGTATGCAGTGCAGTTCTGGTCGCCCACCCTCAGGAAAGATATTGAGAGGCTGGAGCGAGTGCAGGCGAGGGCCACAAAGTTAATCCCTTCCGTTAGGCATATGGGCTACAATCAACGCTTTCACGCCCTGCACTTGTTTTCGCTGGAAACTCGGAGGCTGCGCGGTCAACTCATCGAGGTTTTGAAGCTCTTACGCGGGTTTAAAGATGTCAATTTTAGAAGCATGTTTAGTTTAATGATAACCCAACTCGCAACAATGGTTGGAAGTTGGATTTGAAACGGTTTAGGACTAGTGTGTGTGGGAATTACTTTGCCTATAACATCTTTGACACGTGGAACAGGTTACCTTCAGAAATTGTGAACAGTTCCTCTGTGGATCACTTCAAGAAAAGGTTAGACCAAATCTTGTACACTATTTGAGGGTGTAGAAAATTTTCCCTGGCACCCGTTGTCATTGGTACCTCCTCGGTATGGGCCGCAAGGCCTTTTGAGATACTTTTTCTCCTTGTAACTCCTTGTTTCTCTCTCTCTCTCTCTCTCTCTCTCTCTCTCTCTCTCTCGCTGTACAATTCTCTGGTTCGGCCGCACCTGGAGTATGCAGTGCAGTACTGGTCGCCTACCCTCAGGAAAGATATTGAGAGGCTGGAGCGAGTGCAGGCGAGGGCCACAAGTTAATCCCTTCCGTTAGGCATATGGACTACGCCCTGAATTTTTTCGCTGGAAACTTGGAGGCTGCGCAGTCAACTGATCGAGGTTTTCAAGTTCTTACGCGGGTTCAACAATGTCGATTTTAGAAGCATGTTTAGTTTAAATGATAACCCAACTCGCAACAATGGTTGGAAGTTGGATTTGAAACGGTTTAGGACTAGTGTGTGGGAATTACCTTACGTATAAGATCTGTGACACGTGGAACAGGCTACCTTCAGAAGTTGTGAACAGTTCTTCTGTGGATCTGTTCAAGAAAAGGTTAGACCGAATCTTGCACACTATTTGAGGGTGACAGAATTTTTTCCTGGCACCCGCTGCCATTGGTACCTTTTGAGGTACTACTTTTCCTTGTAACTCTTTGTAACTCTCTCTCTCTTCGTCGGAATATTACCTCAATCTCTCTTTACTATCGCTACTATAACAGGCAGTTTTCCGATTTTCAACATATTCTTATTCCTTTTCTGTCCAACTCTCTAACGCAAGGGTTAATCGGTATTTTCAGTCTTTCATCTACTCAACCGGTCAACTCTGGAACAATCTTTCTCAATCTATCTTTATCCCTGTCTATGACCTCGACTCTTTCAAACGCAGAGTGTCCAGGTCTCTCTGAAACACTGCATCTTGAATTTTACTCACTTCTTCCTCTATTAAGTGGGGGAGGGGGGCGTTTTAACGGGCGTTCGCGCTTGACCCTTCTTCTTGAAAAAAATATTCTAGGTGCCGCAGGCATATTATTTCCTTCGTAATCATTATGCATGTTCTTGCTTGTCATTCATGTATGTTTTATATAACCTAAAAACTCAATGAACAGAAATAAGCTTTTGTGTCTGAGACATTGCACTATTATAAACTCTCAAATCTCTTGTAATATTATGCAAATAAATATTACTCGCTCTGAGTAAATACAAGTTGGAAGAAAAAAAATCTCAGATTTTTATTACTTATATTGTTAGTATCTCTAAGTGGATAGTAAAGAGCTTCAGAGTGTACCGTACCATATATATATTACAAATACGGACCAATTAACTTTTAGTGTAGGAGGTCTGCATGGATTAGTTATGATCAAACTTTACAGTGTAAAAGGGCAACAGAACATAGGCTATAAAGGCTGTATACACAATATATAGGGTTCTGAGGACCCTGTCTTGGAGACGATGAGAAGGTTCAAATGAAAAGTCCAGGAATATTCTCTCTTTCATCGTTTTTATAAGAGTTTTCCGATTGATGACTTCAGCACAAAGGAATATTTCATATTATAAACTGGAATCCATATATATTACAGCTACGATATATATAATATTGGACAAAGGATTGTCCCTAAGGAAATGGCATTTCAAAATTAATAAAATGACGAACGCTTCAACTAACATTCTTTATTCACCAAACGTTTCAGGAGTCTCAACTCCTATTTCCAGGAGCATAACTAAAAATGAATATAAACTGATTACAATCAAAGTTAAAAAGGGGACCTGAAAATATTTACAGTGCAAAAATATAGTACATAATTTGAAACAACATATATATATATATATATATCTCTCGTTAACCTCACTGCTGTTCCGTGCGTTGGTCTCTCTTCACACGAAGGTCAAGCTGGTGGCCCCGCCTCTTAGTCTGGCGTGGTGGAGGAGCGAGTTGTTTTCTTGCGCTCTCCACCGTACATAGCCAGGTACACCCGGTTCATCTGGTACCGTCCTGAGCCAGGCATCTAGTTTTCTCTTGAAGACTTCAACTTTAACTCTTGTAACGTTTAGGTCCTTTGGAAGCTGGTTAAAAGTCTTGGCCCACTGACAACCAAGCTATTTTCCTTCCGTGTTGAGGAGGTCCTCTGCCGGCCTTAATTTGGGAACACTACACATTCTGCCTTTCCTATTTTCCAGGGTTTGTTTGAATAGTAATTGGGTTTTAGGTTTGATACCAGTTTTTCGATCATTTTCCATGTGTAGATTATGGTGTACCTCTCTCTTCTTCTTTCAAGGGAATACAGATTTAGTTTACGTAGTCTTTCCCAGTGGTTGAGTTCTTTGCAGCCATCAATCTTGGCTGTGAAATGTCTCTGCGTTTCTTCTAGTTTAATAGTTTCTTAAGTTCCTCTTTTCTGCCATATCTCAAGAGCTGACCATTTGTATATTTTCTTCGTGTCCCTTTGCAAGGCCTCCACTTCATTTACATTACTGATTTTTCTGCTGATCTTTGTATCGTCTGCAAGGGATGTTACTATACTGTTACTGTTTACTCCGCTGTCTATGTCTGTTAGCATGATAATGAACAGGAGTGGGCCCAGTACTCTACCTTGTGGTACTGAGCTGCGTACTTCCGATTCTGATGATGATATATCTTGAATTTTGACGACCTGTAGACGTCCTCTGAAGAAGTTGTAGATCCATTTCTCCACTTTCCCTGTTATTCCCATATATTTCATTTTATGTGCTATTATACCGTGATCACATTTGTCGAAAGCTTTAGCAAAATCTGTGTATATGACATCGTACTTGTCAGTGGCTTCCAGTGCATCTAGGATATTGTTGTAGTGTTCTATTAGTTGTGATAGGCATGATCTACCTGATCGGAATCCGTGCTGATTTTCGTTGAATCTTTCCAGTGTCTCCAAGAAATCAAATTTTCTCTCTAACTATTCTTTCAAATACTTTGGTGAGGTGGGACGTCAATGATACTGGTCTATAGTTCTTTGCTTGAGATCTGTCCCCTCCTTTACATATATAGGGACAATGTTTGCTCTTTTCAAGATGATCGGTATTTCCCAGTGTCTTGGGATCTTCTCCATATCCAATGTAAAGGTGTAACTATTTCATTTTTACAGTTTTTAATCAATAATGCGTTCCAATTGTCCTGACCTGCAGCTGAATGTGGTTTCATTTGTCCTATAGCTTTCGCTACATCTTCTGGGGTAAAATCAAAGTCTGTTATACACTCTCCTTGCAATTTCTCTTCAAAGAATGCATCTATGTCAGGTATCGCTTTGTCACTTTTTGGGGTACTAAAAACTGATTCATACTAGGCTCTCAATGTTTCAGATATTTCTTTTGGATCGTCGGTTAGTTCATTATTTCTCTTCCTTAAGGGACTAACAGCGGCGCACATTTTTGTTTTCCTTTTCGCATGGCTATACAGTAGAAGTATGATATTTTGGATTTTCCTTTATTGCTTCTACCACCTTTCCCTCTTCGCTCTCTGTATGGTCCTTAATTATGGCTTGTATTTCCCTATCGATACCCTCCAGTTTTTCTTGTATTACTTTCCTGGCATTATCTCCGCAGTTGGCTAACTTTGCCTACACTCTCTTTCTTTTGCGGAATATTCTTCTCTTTTGCCTCTCTAGCCAGTTCCTCTTTCCTTTTGGCTGTGATTTCGGAGCATATTTTTAAAAATTCTTAGCGTTTTTTCTTCCAAGGTTGTTAGCATTTCTTCAGTTGTTTTATTCTCTAAAACTGTCCTCCACTCTATTTGGGCCATGTGCGATCTGATTGCTTCCCAATTTATAGTCTTGGAGTTTAAGTTAAAGGTCCCAAATTTACTTCTCTCCTCAATATGTGTATTGTCTTTTAATGATGTCGTCATATTTGTTGATATCGCGATTAAGTTGTGGTCTGAGATAATGGTTGGGGTTATTTTTATATCAGCAATAAAGTTCGTGTTATTCGTGAATACCAGATCTAGGCAGTTATTTTTCCTGGTATTTTCTGTTATCTCCTGTATCAGCATAAACTCATTTGTGAGGGCCATCAACATTTTTCCTTGTTCCTGGTCTTCTCTTGTGCCCCCCTTGTCCTGATGTATATATATATATTCCTATCCACTTTTTTGTATTTTATATTATAAATGGGAAGTTAAAGTCTCCGCAAATCATTATATTGGGGGATGGAGGGTTTATGGCCTTTATTAGCTTTCTGATGCCATCAATGGCCACCGAGAATTTTTCGGTTAGGGTGTTTGGAGGTCTATAGATAACTATTAGTATCACGTTTAGTTTTTCTATTTTCACTGCTAGGAGTTCCACAAAGCTGTTTGATTTACTTATTATCGTCTCTGTCATATGAGCTTCATGTACATATATAACACAGCCACCTTTACGTCTCGTTGTTCTGTCCGCTCTTAGTAAGTTGAAGCTCTCTATATTTATCTCTTTCTTATCAATACAATGTTCGCAGTTTTTACAATTTCCTTAGCAATCCTTAAGATGAGTTTCTGTGAGGCATGCGATGTCGCCCCTTGTTTCGTCCATAAATCCTTTCAGGTACGAAACTTTGTTGAGTCATTGGTTTGGTCTTATTCCTTGAATATTAGCAAGGACAATATTTATGCTCTTTGTTTTTCGTTGCCCCTTGTGCATTTTAAGTTCGTTTCCCTTCGGTATCGCTTGTTTCGTTGCCCTATGATCCTCCGAGAGAGATCTGTTTCCGCCTACCTGTTCTGGTAGCTTCTTGCCCGGAAGCGGTTTGGCTCGGTGGTTTCCAGCTGTGTGTATTGCATGCATTGGATGACATTTAGCAGCCGTATCGTGTCTGCGATGTTGTGTGTGTGTATATATATATATATATATATATATATAATATATATATATGATACACACAGACATCCACTCATAAATACAAATTTTAAGGGAGGGTATATATGGTGAATTAACTTTACTAAATTTCCAAGTGTAATAAATAAAGATATAACACTTGGAGCTAATATCGTTCTGAAGTGAGAGACATTCCAATTTAACTTTTTGCTTTTCTCTCAAACTCACAAGAAAGGAGAAAATAAAAAATTAAAAGGAAAACAGAATGGTGAATTAATCTTCTCTCACGCGTTTCTCCATGTTTCCTTACCTTTCATTAAGTCTTCGTTAAATACACATCATCACTAACTTTGACATTCTTTTCCATTTGTTTCCACTTTTTATCCTTGTATCTTCGCCATTAATTTCCTGGCAACTCCTTGACTTGAATATCAATTAGGTAATGACAAAAATTTTATTTCTTTTCGTGTGTGTACACTTCAATTTTTATTATTCTTTACATTGAGAGTTTCGCATATTTATATATCGTATATCTACTTGTGTATATATATATATATATATAATATATATATATATATATATATATATGGCCAAAAGAGCCAAGACTGTTCAACCAGCTGCAGAAGCAGCTACGGAACACGGCTGGTATAGTAGTGGAAATCTTCAGAAGAAGACTCAGAACAATTCCAGATGAGCCGAGAGTACCTGGCTATGTGAAGTGGAGAGCGCAAGAAACCAATTCTCTAATTCACCAGGCCAACTCGAGAGGAGGGGCAACAAGCCTGACATCCATAGAAGGTTGTGTGTGTGTGTGTGTTTGTGTGCGCGCGTGTAATGGATTGCAGTAGACTTGTCCTGTCTCTATGAATGAAAACAAACGGGAATTTCATATATTTAAGTTCTCCAACGTAGCTCTGTTACCATGGGAACCAAAATATGTGTTTTGAAGGAAATCATTTATTTGGCAGTACATTTCACGAAGCAATATATTGGGTGATTTTTTTAAACATTTGATAATTTAAAATGTTTTCAATTTTTTTATTAACTAAAATAAAAGCATGAAAATTTTTCCTGTATCTTCTCTACAGATGGTGAATTTGTCCCCTGGTGCAAAACATACTCTGCGTGATGTCTTCTGAGCTCAGGACACTTACACGTTACTTTCGGCAGAAAAGTCCTATCCAACAGATTTCCTGTGGTTCATGATAAAGGAATATAATGGCCACCAACATCACCAGATCTAAACCCCTGTGACTTTTATACGTGGAATTATTTAAGAATGAGAGTATTTAAACAAATCCACCCACAGGAGAAGAGATGAAAACTTCAATTGAACAAGCAATTTCTCACATTTCAACATATAGTCTGTCCAGAGTACTAAAAAATGTTGTTGTTTGTGTGCAAAGTGTTAATGAGCTGAGAAGACATCACACAGAGCAGGTCTTCTACTAGAGGACTAGAGAAGGTACAGTAAATTTTCCTGCTTTTATTTCATTTAATAAAGAAAATACATGTCACATGTTCAAAAAATCACCCGATATATTGTATTATATATATACTATACTTTGACAATTACTGTCTGTTTTGAGATAAAAATCATTGACTGATTATAATACTATATGTACTGCTTCTTCAGATACACTTCCAAATAAATAGGTTCCTTATCAAACATACAATATATAATGGTTGCCATGGTAACGTTGCGGCGCTGGAGAATTTAAATTTATGAAGTTGCAGCAACCTCATCTTTCATTCAAGGAAATAGGATGGGAATTTTAAAACAAAGAATATTATACATATTTATATATATATATATATATATATATATATTCTTTGTTTTAAAATTCCCATCCTATTTCCTTGAATGAAAGATGAGGTTGCTGCAACTTCATAAATATATATATATATATGTATATATGCAACAGATCTCTCTTGGAGGATCATAGGGCAACGAAACAAGCGATACCGAAGGAAAACGAACTTAAAATGCACAAGGGGCAACGAAAAACAAAGAACATAAATATTGTCCTGGCTAATATTCAAGGAATAAGACCAAACCAATGACTCAACAAAGTTTCGTACCTGAAAGGATTTAAGGACGAAACAAGGGGGAACATCGCATACCTCACAGAAACTGATCTTAAGGATTATCAAGGAAATTGTAAAAACTGCGCACATTGTATTGATCAGAAAGAGATAAATATAGAGGGCTTCAACTTACTAAGAGCGGACAGAACAACGAGACGTAAAGGTGGCTGTGCTATATATATACATGAAGGTCATATGACAGAGACAATAATAAGTAAATCAAACAGCTTTGTGGAACTCCTAGCAGTGAAAATAGAAAAACTAAACGTGATACTAATAGTCATCTATAGACCTCCAGACACCCCAACCGAAAAATTCTCGGAGGCCATTGATGACTTCAGAAAGCTAATAAAGGCCATAAACCCTCCATCCCTCAATATAATGATCTGCGGGGACTTTAACTTCCCACTTATAAAATACAAAAAGTGGTAGGAAAATATATATATATATATATATATATATATATATATATATATACCAGGACAAAGCGGGCACAAGAGAAGACCAGGAGTAAGCAGAAATGTTGATGGCCCTCACAAATGAGTTTATGCTGATACAGGAGATAACAGAAAATATCAGGAAAATAACTGCCTAGATCTGGTATTCACGAATAACAAGAACTTTATTGCTGATATAAAAATAACCGAAACCATTATCTCAGACCACAACTTAATCGAGATATCAACAAATATGAACAACATTAAAAGACAATACACATATTGAAAAAAGAAGCAAATTTGGGGCCTTTAACTTAAACTCCAAGACTATAAATTGGGAAGCAATCAGATCGCACATGGCCCAAATAGAGTGGAGAACAGTTTTAGAGAATAAAACAACTGAAGAAATGCTAACAACCTTGGAAAAAAACGCTGAGAATTTAAAAAAATATGCTCCGAAATCACAGCCAAAAGGAAAGAGGAACTGGCTAGAGAGGCAAAAAGAGAAGAATATTTCGCAAAAGAAAAAGAGTGGAGGGAAAGTTAGTGAACTGCGGAGATAATGCCAGGAAAGTAATACAAGAAAACTGGAGGGTATCGATAGGGAAATACAAGCCATAATTAAGGACCATACAGAGAGCGAAGAGGGAAAGGTGGTAGAAGCAATAAAGGAAAATCCAAAATATCATACTTCTACTGTATAGCCATGCGAAAAGGAAAACAAAAATGTGCGCCGCTATTAGTCCCTTAAGGAAGAGAAATAATGAACTAACCGACGATCCAAAAGAAATATCTGAAACATTGAGAGCCTAGTATGAATCAGTTTTTAGTACCCCAAAAAGTGACAAAGCGATACCTGACATAGATGCATTCTTTGAAGAGAAATTGCAAGGAGAGTGTATAACAGACTTTGATTGGTGCTGGTCTAATGTGCGGTCTACCTAGCAAAGTGAATCTACCTCTAATTTTTGTGCGGTCTACCTAAGATAATTAGTTCACAGACCCGGAAGCCAGAAAAAGAAGAAAAAGAAGAAATCAAAAAGGCGGAAAAAAATTTAATTCCAGACAGTCACATCTGAGATTTCAAAGAAAACACACACCTGTGCCATTTTTTTAATTTTTGTTTTTAGCCCTTTTTCAAAATGCGTTTACGTGAATTTTATACAACTGTTAGTGCATCCGAACAGAGTGCCGTTACTTTTTTGCGCGAGCGTGGCCTTATTCGTGAAGTTGCAGACGCTGAACCATGTTATCGTTGTGGCAGTGAAATGCAGGAGAAACGTAAGCGAGAGAGAGGTGGAGAGTTTCGCCCTATTCTTCGTTGCCCCACATGATGAAAAAGATGAGGAGTTGGCAGCACTACCTTCCAATCCCATTTGGACAATCTTTCATGGAAAATTTTACGGAAAGAACAACCTGATCAGTTTATAGCCTTTTTAAATGATGTAAGACTCGCATATTGTTAAGCATATTTTGTTTGCTCCTTTTTTTAATTTTTTGGTTTACCTTTCAATAAATTTTTTTAAATCTTTTAATAAATCTAATAAATAAACAAATATTATGATATGATTGTTTTTAAATAAATAAATGTTAATAAATATCTAATAAATAATATCTAATAAATAAACAAATGTTATGATGTGATTGTTTTTAAATAAATAAATTTTATGATATGATAGTTTTCATTTTTGAGGTAGACCGCACCTTAGACTGTTCGAACGCCAGTAGACCGCACCTTAGACTGTTCGAACGCCGGTAGACCGCACATTAGACCGTTCAAAACGCCGGTAGACAGCACATTAGACCAGCACCCTTTGATTTTACCCCAGAAGATGTAGCGAGAGCTATAGGACAAATGAAACCACATTCAGCTGCAGGTCAGGACAATTGGAACGCATTATTGATTAAAAACTGTAAAAATGAAATAGTTACACCTTTATATTGGATATGGAGAAGATCCCAAGACACTGAGAAATACCGATCATCCTGAAAAGAGCAAACATTGTCCCTATATATAAAGGAGGGGACAGATCTCAAGCAAAGAACTATAGACCAGTATCATTGACGTCCCACCTCACCAAAGTATTTGAAAGAATAGTTAGAGAGAAAATTTGATTTCTTGGAGACACTGGAAAGATTCAACGAAAATCAGCACGGATTCCGATCAGGTAGATCATGCCTATCACAACTAATAGAACACTACAACAATATCCTAGATGCACTGGAAGCCACTGACAAGTACGATGTCATATACACAGATTTTGCTAAAGCTTTCGACAAATGTGATCACGGTATAATAGCACATAAAATGAAATATATGGGAATAACAGGCAAAGTGGGGAAATGGATCTACATTCTACAACTTCCTCAGAGAACGTCTACAGGTCATCAAAATTCAAGGTATACAGTATCATCATCAGAATCACAAGTACGCAGCTCAGTACCACAAGGGACAGTACTGGGCCCACTCCTGTTCATTATCATGCTAACAGACATAGACAGCGGAGTAAACAGCAACAGTATAGTAACATCCTTTGCAGACGATACAAAGATCAGCAGAAAAGTCAGCGCTGTAAATAAAGTGGGGGCCTTGTAGAGGGACACGAACAAAATATACAAATGGTCAGAAGTCAACAAGATGACATTTAACACCGAGAAATTTCACCTCTTGAGATATAGCAGAAAAGAGGAACTTAAACGGACTGCATATTATGCTCCAGATAGACAGGAAATTCATAGGAGCACGAAAGCGATCGATCTGGGTGTAATAATGACGGATGATGCGAAATTCGAAACATAAAATCAGAGAGCGATAAATAAAGCAAAAAGAGTCGTGGGACAGGTACTAAGAACGTTAAAAAAAAAGAGACTGGACAATAATGATTCCCCTGCTAAAAACATTGATTATACAAAAACTTGAATAGTGCTCAGTTTTGACGTCTTCATATAAAAAGGAAGAAACTCTTAAACTAGAAGAAACGCATAGACATTTCACAGCCAAGATTGATGGCTGCAAAGAACTCAACTACTGGGAAAGACTACGTAAACTAAATCTGTACTCCCTAGAAAGAAGAGAGAGGTACACCATAATCTACACATGGAAAATGATCGAAAAACTGGTACCAAACCTGAAACTAAAGCCAATTATTATTCAAACAACACTGGAAAAGAGGAAAGGCAGAATGTGTAGTGTTCCCAAATTAAGGCCGGCAAGGGACCTCCTCAACACGAAAGGAAAATAGCTTGGTTGTCAGGGGGTCAAGACTTTTTAACCCGCTTCCAAAGGACCTCAGAATCGTTACAAGGGTTAAAGTTGAAGTCTTCAAGAGAAGACTAGATGCCTGGCTCAGGACGGTACCAGATGAGCCGGGTGTACATGGCTATGTACGGTGGAGAGCGCAAGAAAGCAACTCGCTCCTCCACTGAGCCAGACCTAGAGGCGAGGCCACCAGCGTGACCGTCTTGTGAAGAGAGACCAACGCACGGAATAGCAACAAGGTTAACAAGCTTATATATATATATATATATAACCTCGTTAATCTCGTTTAAGTTCCGTGCGTTTGTCTCTTTTCACACGAAGGTTAAGCTGGTGGCCCCGCCTCTATGTCTGGCTTGGTGAAGGAGCGATTTGCTCTCTTGTACTCTCCACCGCACTTTTTTTGCAGGATGGAGGGGCCAAGGGTAAATGCCCGCAAAAGCGCTTCTAAAGAAGAGAATCAAAATCAAGGTCCGGGATTTTCGAGATGCCTAGACACTCTGCGTTTGAAAGATGGGAGGTCATAGACTGGAGGAAAGATGGATTGAGGGAGATTGTTCCAAGTAGTATGACCGCAAAATGGTAGAGTGCAATTGCAAATGTTGCATAATGTTGCAAGATTGCCACCCCCTTGGTGGCACCCCCCACCCACCATAGTGCCAACCCCCAACTCCCTTGTTGCAAGGCACCCCATAGTGCCAACCCCCCAACCCCTTGGTGGCGCCCCCAAAATGGGGTTGCAAGGGGTTATGCAACTTGGAGTTATCCCCAAAGCTGAACCCACCAAAGGGGTATGCAACTTGGAGGCGGAGTTATCCCCCAAGCTGCAATGAACCTAACCTAAGAGAGAGAGAGAAAGGAGAGAGGTGGTCGTCTGACAGCTGTCAGACGCATATGAACACTTCAGCCGTGCCGCCACTCTCTTATAGGGTCCCTAATCAGCCAGGTGGCTTAATCAGCCAGTGCCTCCGGGCATCAGCCAGTTGGCACATCAGCCAGTGCTTCCGGGCATCAGTTGACACTGTGTACATCTATACGTGCATCACGCGTTGCCACAGTATACGTTTATGTGCGCTAAAAGGAGTCGGGTTCGAATCCCCGTGCGTCCGGTTGCAGGGTACCCTAATGATCCCCGTAGGTCTAAGGCGGGCGTAAAGCACCGAACAATTCGTACCGTTTGTTAAAACGCCGAACAATTCGTACGGAAAAAAGTAGGTCTAAGGTGGAGGTAAAACGCCGCTCAAATCGTACGGAAAAAAAGAAAAAGTAAAAAAGGTCTAAGGTGGGGGTAAAGGACCGAACAATTCGTACGGGTAAAAATAAAAAAGTAGGTTTAAGTAGCCAGTGCTCCGGGCATCAGTTGGCACATCAGCCAGTGCCTCCGGGCATCAGTTGACACTGTGTTGATACGTGCGTCACGCGTTGGCACAGCGTACGTTTATGTGCGTTAAAAGGAACCGGGTTCGAATTCCCCGTGCGTCCGGTTGCAGGGTACCATAATGATCCCCGTAGGTCTAAGGCGGGCGTAAATCACCGAACAATTCTTACCGGTTGTTAAAACGCCGAACAATTCGTACGGAAACAGAAAAAAAGTAGGTCTAAGGTGGGGGTAAAACGCCGATCAAATCGTACGGAAAAAAAGGAAAAATAAAAAAGACAAAAAAGCAGATCTAAGGTGGGGGTAAAGCACCGAACAATTCGTACGGGAAAAATAAAAAAGTAGGTCTAAGGTGGGGTGTAAAGCAAGTCGTACGGAAAAATAAATGAACAATTCGTACGGAAATAGGGTGCTCTAATGATCTCTGTAGGTCTAAGGTGGGATGTAAATCAAATCGTAAAAAAAAGAACACCATCGCCAGAAAAAAATGGTGACCATGGTGATAGCCATTACCTAATGATCAATTGGGTTCGAGACCTGTTGGTAACCATGGTGATAGCCATGGGTGGTGTACATGTGCGTCACGCGTTGTCACAGTGTACGTTTATGTGCGTTAAAAGGAGCCAAAGAACAATTCCTACGGAAAAAATAAATGAACAATTCGTACGGACAAAATTGGGTTTGAGACTCGGAGCGGTTGGTAACCATGGTGATAGCCACGGCCTAATGATCAGAAAAAAGAAGAAAAAAGTTCATCTAAAAATCATGATTACTATACAGAGTGCCCTAATGAAGCCCATAGATCCAAGGTGGGACGTAAAACAAATCGGGCGGAAAAAATAAAAAAAAATTGGTTCGAGCCCGGGCCGGGGCCTCGTTTCCCAGGATACCCTAATGATCAGACAAAAAATATTGTTTATATCTCTCTCTCATATATATATATATATATATATATATATACTTCCCCGTTTAAAAGCGTTATAACCAAGAATTGCTTCGATGTTTCGTGTCTCTCTCTCTCTCCCAATTAAGCCTCATGCTGCCAAAGCTTTTCTTTACTTCCCGTAAACGATCTTCTAATCTGAGATTATCCCCATATATATATATATATATATATATATATATAATTTATTTTATTTTTTTATTATTTTTTTTGCCAGTCCCTTATGGGCAATTAAATATCTTCCACTTTTATGATACGCATTTTAAATTATAATGCCCAGTCCATCACAAGCCTTTTGTCAGTCCATTATGGGTAATTAAATATCTTCCACTTTTATGATACGCATTTTAAATTATAATCCCCAGGCCATCACATGCCAGCAGCACAACTATAAAAACTATAAAATTTTGGCGCTATATATATATATATATATATATATATATATATAAACATACATTTTTATTAACTTCTTATAAAAACAGTGCGAGAAGGCTCGAAATCCGCCTCTAATCTTGCCTCACATTAACGAAGCACGGTGCAGATAAATTCGAAGCAAAGCAGGTTAGGAAAAAACTGACCGCGGTAGAAGGACTTAAAAATTTATGGAAATAATAAATAAATATTTTTTATTAACTTCTTATAAAAACTTCGCGAAAAGACTCAAAATCCGCCTCTAATCTTGCCTCACATTATCGAAGCCCGGTGAAGATAAATTCGAAGCAAAGTGGATTGGGGAAAAAAACTGACCGCGCTAGAAGGACTTAAACATTTATTAATCTTCGTTCTGAAAATTGGAATGTAAAGCCCACGTCATGTGTGAATTGAAAAGTTGATGTTAATGTGTAAGTATGGGGCCTCGTTACCCAGCATACCCTAATGATCCGAAAAAAAAATCTCTCTCTCTCTCTCTCTCTCTCTCTCTCTTCTCTCTCTCTCTCTCTCTCTCTCCCAATTAAGCCCCATGCTGACCAAAGCTTTTCTTGTCTTTCTACCAAAAATTTAATTACATGCCGTAAATGATCTTCTAATCTGAGATTATCCCCACTATATATATATATATATATATATGTATAGAAACGACGTAAGTATAGAGGAGTGTTCTGCACACGAGGAAGAGAAATAACAAACAAATGAAAAATAAGGCACCTGCCCGGGAATCGAACCCGGGATCTTCCAATTGCCGGTCAGACGTGCTAACCACTACACCACGGAGCCACGATAGTCGAAGTCGTTTCTATACGTTAATATATTGCGCGGTCATTGCAGTTAAATGTGTATATATATATATATATATATATATATATATATATATATATATATATATAATATATATTTGCCTGTCCCTTATGGGCAATTAAATATCTTCCACTTTTTTGATACGCATTTTGAATTATAATGCCCAGTCCATCACAAGCCTTTTGTCAGTCCCTCATGGGTAATAAAATATCTTCCACTTTTATGGTATCATAATAACGTGTTTTTCTCATCCATACGTGAATATATCTTCCAATATCACGAAAACCCTTCCTTCCCCGACCAACGAGGATGTACAGGCAATAAACACGTTTTCTCCCTCCCCCCATCCCTCCCTCTCTCTCTTGAATACAAGATCGAGAATCGAGTCGTAACGCGTCTCTCCACGAATGGGGGCATCTGAAACGCCCAGAATTCACAGAACAGCCAATCACATCCCTGTGGAAGGATCCCAGGACACCTGGTTGGCCGATATGCAGGCTATGCGTCAAAGCCCCGCCCAAATTTTCACCGCCAGCCAGTAGGATGCTAGCGACTGTGCGTTGTGGGTTAGTCCACAGGCCCCTTATAAAGGGAGAATTTCGACGCAGAGCCTCAGTTTCGTCATTTTCCGCTAGGGTTTACACAACATGAGCCAACTGTCTTTGTAAAATTCTCCCGATCCGATTTTGGATGGCGACATTTATGGCCACATGGTGCTCCATTTTCTCAATGCTGCAGACCAGGATGCGTTATTTTCTAGGCATAGAGTTGCAGAAAATTGGTAACGAAAGGCGGATCCGTTCAATCAAGTCGCTGCTGAGATGTAAGTACCCCCTAAGCGCCTAACCTAACTTATATATATGCTGGAGTTTTATTGCGGTCGATCGCTCAAGAAAATATAAATTTATCCTATCACTGCTCACAATTTTCTGTTAAATGGGTTGATTTTTTATCAAATAAAATATATGAGTCCTTTTAAAATTATTATTATTATTATTATTAGTGGTAGTAGTAGTAGTAATAATATTATTATTATTAGTGGTAGTAGTAGTAGTCATTTATTATTATTATTAGTGGTAGTAGTAGTAGTAATAATAATAATAATATTATTATTATTAGTGGTAGTAGTAGTAGTAATATTATTATTATATTATATTAGTGGTAGTAGTAGTAGTAATATTATTATTATATATTAGTGGTAGTAGTAGTAATTAATATATATTATTATTAGTGTTTGGTAGTAGTAGTAATATTATTATTATATTATTATTGCTATTAATATTATTATCATTATTGTATTAATATTATTATCATTATTGTTATTATTATTATTATTATTATTTACGATAAATTAAGTATAAACGACGTAGAATTGCTAGGTATAAATAGTAATAATTTTTACGTAACGTCAGAGATATAAATGGCGGTACTAGCTGGATTGATCACTATCTCAATAGCAATAATTTAAAGGATCTTATTGTCAATGTTCATATTTTGCATGATTTCCTTCTCTAGTCCAGATCATAGACGGCTAAATTAGAATTAATTGCACCAACTTAAATAATATACAACATAATTGTTTTGAAAAATAGTTGTATTGTTTCCCGTTATAATTAGTTTTCAATCGGTGATAACCATAAAAGATGGCTATAAACACATTTTCAAAAATATTTTTATTCTCTGTTGCCAGGGTGATTTTATATATATATATATATATATATATATATATATATATATATCGTAAACGCTGATGAGATGATACCCTAAGTGTCATAATATTTGTTTGAAAAATAGTTTGTATTGTTTCCCGTTTATAATTAGTTTCAATCGGTGATAACCATAAAAGATTGCAATAAATGCGTTTTCAAAAAATATTTTTATTTTCTGTTGCCATGGTGATTATATATATATATATATTAGGGTGATTCAAATATGGGGGTAAAAATTTTTTTTTTAGATTTTAATGTGTTCAACCCTTTAAATGGTTCATTTCAGCATAAAAATAACTATCATAAAATATTTTAGCAAATTTTTCATTTTTAAGGGTTGCTACCAGCAATTAAAAATTGACAGAACGACTCAAATTGTCAAATTTTTCCACATCACCCAGGAGGTACAGTACAAGGCGCATTGCTTTTTTTTAATGTGGAAAGCTCCCCCGTAGGTCCTACCATAACCACAAGCATGCATAATTAAACTAGCATGATATTTGAGACATTAGCTGTCCTTACTTCATCAATGTTTCTTTTTTTCTGTCAGGGTAAACAGCCCTGTAGTTTTTCACTACTTGTAGCAAGAATTGTTTTTGATCTTCGTCATGTGTTAATATTTTATTATATTCATTCATTAATTTTACTCCTTTTTCCGCTATATCATTCACGACTTTCCACTGTTTGATAGATTTCTTAGCGGAGTTAAACTCTTCATCATTATGCCATTCTTTAGCATCTTTGAGTAAACATTTTGAACTAAATTCTGTTATCGTAAAGAATCTTTGAGTATTTGATGTGACAAAATCTTCTAATTTCTTCGTTAGAATAAGTGCAGGATCTAGAAAAGCCCGCTTTGCAGGAAGAGTTTCTTTTGTATTTTGCAAGGCCTTTACCATTTTGTCTTTTGTTTCAGTAGGCACTTCATCATCATAAAAGGCCAACGCTACCAGTTCTTCTGATAGGTACCAGAGGTGACCTAACAGTTTTTTAATAGCAACAAATGCAATTGTGTCATTTATTTGTTTGTAGACTACAAGATTCTGTAATAATTCCAGATCAAGATGAGGAGCGCAAGATGACACAGGAGCTGTAAACCATGCCTTTACATATAACCGAGTAGCAAATAGACAGATGTCTTTTAGTCCTTTTGTCTTTTACTGAAATTTTGAACTGAGATTTGAACAAAAAAATTTAATGAATATGTAATTTTGGCCATCCACCTAGCCCGATGAAGTCCCGCTGGATGTTTAAATTTGACTCCACCTTTTGGTTCACCTCCCAAAAAAATAATTGTTAATTGCAATAGTTCTAGGTAATCGTCTCTTGGTTGGAATGTGTCTAGTTGATTTGCTGCAAATATAATTATGTCATCTTTGATGTCATGAATATTTTCATAGATATCTGGATCTGATAATACTGTTTCGTAGTCCTCCTTATTAATGCTTGACCATTTTTCTCTGAACTTCTTAAAAAGGACTATATCTGGGCCAGAAGATGGTGATAAAGACTGAAACAACAGCTTCCAGCATAATTTCAAATATTTGGTGTCGACATGCCAGCCACAATAAATCTTTGTCGAATTTTTGTTCTAGAAGAATAGCTGCAGCATTTCTAGGACCAGTATTGGCTGCCGTTGTATCGAAACACATGCATTTTATTTGTTCGCAGATGCCCCATTCAAGCGATGTCTGATTGTTGGCATTAAAACTAGAGACGCATTTCTGTCACTCAATTTTGCAACATCAAGACTTCCTAATAATTTATCATCAAACAATTTTCTACGTTTGCCTACCTTACTTTTCCATGTTGAAGGTAGTGCAGCACAGAAACCAGATTCATCACTTTTACTCTCCTTTGATTCTGATTCTGATGATGTACTGGTGAGTATGACAGCCTCTTCATTCTTCTTTCTTTTGATCTCTTCTTCTGCTTTCCTCTTTTCATAATGTTGCTTTTCTGCTGCTCTTTGCTCTTTTTTAGCAACAGCCTTATCAATGGTACCCACTTTTCCATGACGTCCTTTGTCACGTTGCATTTTCAAGAATTTCTTATCATCTATTTTTATAAGCTGCATAGCATTCTCATGAGCAATGTCAAATAAGTTTTCCAGTTTATCTTTCCACTTTTCTTCTTTATTATTTAAATTTTGTGATCTTTTCAATTTGTTTGCTTTGTTTTTCTTAAGCAGCTGCCATTCCTTCAGTATTCCTTGAATTTTATCTACTGCATGTACTCTGTTTTGCTGGTATTCCTGTTTTTTCCAAACTGAGCACATCATCTGCAGTAGAGTAGCATGATTCTCTAATGCCTCGCTTTTTAATATTTCTGTATTGCATGAAGAGGGCCATCATTTCCTTCTCTGATGGTAATACGGATGTTTTAGTACTGCACAGGCCTGCCCAATTAGCCATACTTCAGTTTCTTTTCTTGTAGAACTTCTCCCAAATGAGCAACTAGGTGATGGTGAGTTAGGCCTAGCTTCCATAATCGATTAATTGGTATCAAAATTACGAGTTCCAAACAACAATTAAAAGCAAGCTAATATATAAACCATTAATTAAAACTTCTGAAATATAAACAATTAAACATAAAATCATAAGTTGTAAAAACAAACAAACTGAAAAAAAGGGAAACTTTGACGCCTGGTAGCACATAGTAAATTTTATTTAAAATTCACCAAATTTGGCATACACTACTTTTTTGTCATAGGGAACAAAAATACAGGTTGAACAATTTAAAAAAAAAAACTTTGATTTTTTTGAATCACCCCTATATATTATATATATATATATATATATATATATATATATATAGAGAGAGAGAGAGAGAGAGAGAGAGAGAGAGAGAGAGAGAGAGTATGTTTTTACATTTCTTGTGGGATCTTAAACAATAAGTTAGGCTAGGCTAGGTCAGGCTACGTTAGGTTAGGTTATATTATGTACCTGTTTTTATATATATATATATATATATATTGTTGGCACAAGACGAGTTATCTGCATCCAATTTCGTGACATTAATTTCTATTTTAATTACACGGCCGAATCCGAGCTAGATCGTATTATAGCTACTTTTGATGAAAGGGCGGTAAATGAAAGGGGCGCGTCTCCGCCTAGTCAACACAGTGATCTGAATACAGATGTCGTGGTATTGGCACACATCCGAAGCAGCGAGTGTCAGATCGTGGAGGAGATAATGTAAGTATATTTTGAGGTTAAGAACAAAACGCAATATATTTTCATTTATTAAATAGCAGAAAACATGTACAAAGCGGAACCAGTATCCGATACATAAGTCTCATTGGCTACAGTTACAAATGTATATAGAACTTTACACAATATAGATATATGCCTTTACACATTACAGGGGGTACTAACGTATGGGAACCTCTTTTTTATCTGTTTGCATACATATTTATCGTTCAGTTCTGTGTCGCACAAATTGAATAATTTTTAAAAAATCATAAATCTCTTCCCACGTGACATGTGCATGATAAATAAAATACAATACAATCCACATGTTTCAGTATAATATCCTTGGAAACGATATGGGAACCAAATAATCTCAGGCACACCTAGTTGGCTATAAATTTCACAATTGCCGAATCATTCCATGGCGGAAAACCAAGTGAATCGAAATAGTACAGTCTTTCTCTATTTTTAAAATAGATTGCAAACCAATGAATCCCATCACCCCACAATGTCGGTGTTAACGATAATCCCGTACCAATTTCTCGTACTTGGAAGCTTCAATATTTCATTCTTCGCGAATACTCCGATAAATTTTGAGCGCGCGAAACGGTCACTTTTCATCTCTCTCTGGAGTGTACGCGCATCCATTCTAAAAATCTGTGAAGATGTTCCTGAAACGATCAATTTCTATTAGTGCCTGTACCTCGAGGTAAACTAGTACACTTATAGGTGCGTCTATAGGCTTGGCAAATTCCAACCTAACTGAGATATTCCCACTCTGCTGTGGGCTTAAATGCATATCTGTGCCAGCCGACAAGTCAGGTGTAATATCAAACGAATAAATGTTAAATTGTTCCACAAATTCTATCTGTGTTACACCAAAACCAATCTCGTCACAGGCGCCTGTATTATGAGCGAGACTACTATGCGCTCTCGCGCAGAGCGGGAATACAGCGTCTGATGAGTAGTCCGTATTCAATGTCCCTCCCAAAGCAACCCCATTTACGTGTAGAGTAATATTTTTAAGCCCGAAATTCTCGAATTTAAAAGCACTCTTTTTATATTTTCCATTCGCCGAGGCGTGGTCCAGCATGCCAATTAATATCCTTTTAGGTAGGGTGCCTAGGGCAACGTTTTCTAGCTGTTTCGAAGCCAGCCCTGGGGGGACCGTGTACAGTTTGTTCTGTACCCTGTTAATTGGGTATTTTACTGTGGCGTGTATTAAGTCTTTCTCAATTTCTATTTGTTTCGGGGAACTTAATTTCACTCGGCGTATAAATACGTTTCCATGATGTGTATCACAACGGGTTTCGCGCCTTCTTGATCAGGGCCCAGATTTACGCAGATCTCAGGAATCGTGCGGGTAAACTTCAACTTCATATCCACCCCGTTCATAAGCAGTTTCTCCTGGAATGTAGTCTGTATGCAGGCGCCCAAAACATTCATATATCTTTTTTTTAGAATTTTTAAATTTATCCTTTATTCCATTTTCATCTTTAGTGTGGTAATACCCCTCGGCTGTTAAAAAAGTGTCCTTCGCTTCATTTAAAAAGTTGTAGACATTTTCCAGATAGGCTCGAAGATGTTAACCTGGTTTAAATACACTTCACACTGGTTGAATATGGAGTGTAAAAAGTTGGTTTCAGGGTAGGCAGAGTAACTATCATCGAAGTCCGTCCCATCAGAATGGGCTATACGTAGTTTAGCATACATGTTCATGCAGCTCGGGGCAAAAAAGTAAGGGCCTGAGCTGGGTATCACGAATTCTATAGTGGCACTTGGTGAACTAATTGTGTTTAATGGGTTAATTGTAATAAAGTCACTATGCTCAATAGAGACCTGAGTGGGGGGCATATCAAAGAGGGAAAGTTCCGATTTACAGCATTGTGAACTACACGGATGGATGAAACGTGCCATGACGAGTCAGAAATAGTACCACCTCCCACGACAAGTATTAGTCAACCTATGATTCGTGAGAGTAGTGTCCTCAGCTTATATCAGTTAAAAAAATGATCAGCCATAGGTTTCATACGCTTAGAGCACTTCTTTTTGTTCCTTTTACGTTTAATGCCACGTGATGGTAACCCTTCTTCCTGGCAGATCTCTTCTTTCCGCCACGCGCTGGTAACCCCTTCTTCCTGGCAGATCTCTTCTTTCCGCCGCCACGCATTTTTCTCTTTGCATCTTTGATGATTTCATCCCGTGTACGTTTTAAATGTTTTTTAGAGCTTCTTTAGGCTTAGTCCCCCATTATGTCTTCTGCCGCGTTAAAACCTGTTTGTAACGCCTTCCGCCCTAGGTACCTGGCCCCCTCTTCAACAGGGGACAGCGGTGCGTAGTATGGATGAAAAAATGGAACCAAGACCACCCACGCTGGTACCTCACTCCTCGGTATACTGCGAACGGTCTTCGAGTCATTATAAACGACGAAAGTGTAGTTTCACTGTTAAGCTCCCATCACCGAATGGGAAATTTTTTCCCTCAATCGTCTTATATATATCGAGATGTTGGTTAATAGATTAGTCGCAACATTCACATAATGGGGCTTGTCATATGTAATGCTCACTTTTCCCTCTATGGGGGATGTGCAATGCAGACGTGCCTGGGTGTCCCCAACAAATTGGTGCTCTACAATATTGCTGTAAATATAGCACATGTCTGGGGCGGAGAGCTTTCACCCAATTTCTCCATCTTCAATTGATACATTAAGCTGGACAAGTCATGCTGTGCCTCGTGAAAGGTATCTCTTTGGAGGCTGCGCTATATCGGTCCTCAGCCACAATTGTGAACAGCTCTTTATCTTTAATATTTCTACTAAGCGTTGACTTTAGCTTCAATGTGCATGCAGGCGTGTCTATGTTTACGACTTCAAAAAGTAAATCGTTTGTCAAGTACGACTTTTCAAGACTCTTGTTTAAACCCGTCACAATGTCCATGGCTGTATCATAATGCCCGATTCCTAGCGATACATTTGTGCTATAGTACCGTTCCTCACCGCACAGGGTTGAACGAATAGTATTGTCTAAGGTTATGCCTATTTTTCGCACTCATCGGTTCTTCTAATGGATCAGAAATATGATTTGTTCATTTTCAAGAGTTAAAAATTTGGTGGCTAACTGAAGTTCACATAACCCCACCTCATACGAATCACGCTCCAATTCAATGGGTCCATGGAGTTCTGTCACAAAGTTGGCGGGTGTTGTTAGGGTGTACAGACAGGGACGAGGAGGACGGGAGTGTGACGTAGAAATGGTCAGGCGCCATGTTGCATACTATTTAAGCTTCATTATTGCATCAGCTTTTATATAGGTGTTGAAGCTTTCTGGGTACCCTAGCCATTTCACCAGGTACATTTTTCTCTTTCCTGAACCTTTGCTTCCTATAATTTTCTCAATTTTAAACACGTTTTTTCCTAAATTAAATGCCACTTTCTGCAACTCCTCGCGGTAAAAGCCTCCTGCGATTTCCCCATTCAAATCTTCAATGTAATACATCATTACCTCACCTTTAGGTCTCATAGCCCTAACTTTAAAAATCTCGCGTGTCCATCCTTGCTCAAATCCCTTCGCGAATTTATTCCCGAACGTGATAGCCTTACATAATCATTGATTTTGAAACGCGCAGTGTGGTGGTGCATCTCTTCTCACCTCTGGCGCGTACCTCTTTCTAAAACTTCGTTAGGCGTTGTGCCAATCGTGCGATGGTGTGAGCGGTTGTAGGATGAGCCAATGACCGAGAACGTTTATATATCTGTATGTGTTTTTATGTGTAAACTATCGGTGCATGCGCCTCCTTTATGGTACGTTGAACTCTTTCAGCTAAAGAAGCCTTATGTATAGAATTGGTAGTGTAATAGCTGATATTAAACTCTGCCAGCATGTTCTGAAAAGCGCGTCCTATAAATTCTTTCCCCATATCCGTACAAAAATAGCCAGGAATCCTGTTTTCTTTCAACATCAACGTTTTGGTCGCTTTAGCAACTGTTTCAGGCGATTTATTTTTCAGGGGAATTAACCACAGGTATCTAGAGAATACGTCTATTATGAATAGGATGTAGCGGTAACCGTCGTTATACACTGAATATCTTTGCATGTCTGTTAAATCAGCCTGCCAAATAGAGTCAATCGAGGCAGCTGTTGTCTTGGCCGTTTTAAACCTTTTTCTCACCGGTTTATGAAGTGTATAAGCATCCTGTTCCCGCAAAAATCTCTCAACATCTTTTTTCCTTACACCGTAAACACCTCTGTACAGTCTATTAACGCCACCATAGGAGGCGGGGTTAGAAATGTCATAATAGCGTTTACTTAATATGTTAGCCATTTGCGTATTTTAGAAGCACGTGGGTAAGGTGACCGTTTGTTCTCTTCTTTCTCCTCTTCAGAGACACTGCTACTGCTGGGATGGCGTACTCAGTTGTGACACATGCGAGACTTGATCCAAGTCTTTTAACCTATTCAGATTACCTATCAATGTTTTGGGGACATTTATTTGTTGTAGTCTTGCTTTAATATGCTTCCATCCTGTTGGTGAGGGTCTGTCCCACTTTCTCACCAGATCATGAACAATATCAACGATATTGGATCCTTGTACCCTTGTTCCTTCAACAATGACCTCGCCTGTATCGGTCCACTGTATGATGGGGTCCTCACTCAATAGATTATAAAGACTTAACCTTTATTCCTCAATGTATGTGGGAGGCTGTTTTTTAGCACATGTTCGATGTGTTGTGTTCCGTTGTTCTTTGGTTGGTCATCGGTCCTGTGTCGCTATGCTCAGCACTACTCGCTGTGCCTAATAACCACGGGGAGCTCTGTAGTGCTTATAATCTTCGTACTCATGAAGAAATTTCTGCAAAGCCTCTTGGTACAAGATCCTTTTCTCATCAGGTGACTTTTCACTGTTTAATAGGGCTAGCAACTCGTTTCCATTCTTTTAAGCCTACTTTTACGGGGTTCTAGAACCGTGTCTGGAGTCTTTGCAATGAAGCATACACCTCGTGCGGAATCACAACCACCTTCTTCATTATATTAATCTAGTCAGTAAAGGACCCAAAACTGAAAATAAGATGGAGGAATGATCCTCCTCTTTGTACAATAATGCGCTTTTTCTTACCCACAGTTTGACTTTTATGAGCGAGCGCTCGTATTATGTTCTTGTAACGACGTAAGCGAGTCTTCTGAGAGGGTTTCATTGGCACATTACATTTTATAACATTAAGACAGATTTCACAGATGCATTTTAAAAAGTCAGAGTCGATATTTTTAACAAACATCTGTTGCAGCGCCGGGCAATCGTTGATAGATTTTTATTAATTCACGGTATTTCTTTAGCCTATTTGTCATTCTGGAATATACACCGTTTCAGGTCGCTTGGGAATATATTCGTTCTTAGAAGCACCCTAAACGTGTTTCGCGGGTGAAGGTCACAAAGCAAATATCCATAACGCTGGTTTGTGGCCTCTTTATAAACCTCCAAAAACTCCTTACGCTGATTCGGGAACATTTGATTGGCTAATACCCCAATTTGTGATACATCTCTACGTTGCGCGAATAAGACTAGATATTGTGTATTTAGCGACACATCGCGCATGTATCTATTTTTGAAAAATAGATTCTGATTGATGAAGAACACGCTTATGTTAAGATGGTGGGAGAACTGTAAATGTCTCGGCAAACGTTTTATCCATCTCCAACATGAGATCGTCAATTACAATGACTGTATGTTCATTTCCCTTTAACGAATTAACGTCATAGACCCCTTGTGGAACAAATATCATCTTGGTACTCGTTGAACACTGATTGATACGTCGAATAGCACCATATAACTTTATGCACAAATTTTGAGAACATCTCCCCTTTTCTTTAATGATTTTAAGCATAAACACAGTTTTACCACATCCTGTAGGTCCAGATATAATACATGTGGATGGGCTCGTGAACCTGAATTTTTCTACAGATCCATTTCTAACACGTCACACTCCTAAGTGGCCATTTACAAAATATTACAAATTTAGTGATGCTCCTTATATTTTGTTTTCTTCTTCCACAGAACCGTGAATGACGACGATGTACAGCACCCCATCATCGATATCACGACGACCCGTTGACCGTCAGCTACAGATCATCCCCGCCGACGACCCTCACCAGCGATACCTGTAGCACGCGCCAGTTCAAAGCGGAGGCATGATGAAGAACCCTCCACGTCAGGTATAAAGCGCGCCAGGATTGCCCGGTTGTTAGACCACCAGTAATAGAGCCCCAACCCTCAACGTCTTACGAACAACCCCCACAATAGTACCTTCCCAAATATACCCCTTATTCATCATCCACAGCGCTCCCGTTCTGTTGAGGATGGCATAACATTCGAGTTGGTGCGCACCGCAACCCCCACCCCGGCCTTGACTAGAAATCGGTATATAGTCAGGGTTGATCCTAGGTCCATGTATAGCAATGGTGTTGAACACGGACTACGGCGCATAGTTGAACGTATTGTAGAGTTTGCCCTTCAGAACCGCGACGAACGTGAAGTCAGGACGAGGCTGTCCTTCGGATTCGGGTCAGATGACGGAGATGTAGATGATTTTTGGGTAGTAATACCGTTCAGACGTTTGGCAGCTGAAGATATAGAGTATATATTAGGCCGTATAATGCAGGCCTCTCAAAGTAGTATAGCCTTCAATATGGACAACTTCACGGTAAATATTGACCGTGTATTCCGTGTTGCGGGTCATAGTGCCACACCTTATACTCTTAACTTCAATTCTCAGGCTATTTATAGACGGCATATAAACGTCGATCGTGGTTGCGGCTTTATAGCAGTAGTCTTAGCTCGTATGTTTACTGTACTAAATACACGGACCCAAAAAATTTGGTTGCCTACGGTAGTGGAGCGTGCCCGTAAACTAGCTGTAGACTGTAAACTTGAGTTTGACTGTAATATGGGTCCTGAAGAGCTGAGAAGGGTAGAACAGGAAATGAATGTTCGTATAGTTGTATTTGGACTGGATGATCGTCGTAGAACTGTGTATGTTTTTAAAAGCTGTGTGAGAGATCGTACAAGACCCCTACTTATTTTAGGACTGTCAGGGACAACGTATCTCCCCATCCGTAATATAAGGGACCTTTACGCGAGTTATGATAAAAGTCGAAAATATGGACGACATCATGATTTGTGTAAGGGGTGTATCGAGTTTGCGGATGATATAGTGAAACATTGTAAAGATTGCCACATGGTATGTGAGCAGTGTAAAAGCTCCAAATGTGAAAGCCGTGTAGTTGAAGCTGAGAAGAGGGATTGTGATGTGTGTAGACGCACATTTTTCAATAATAACTGTTTTGAGCTCCATAAATCAATTGGCACGTGCAGGAAAATGAGAATCTGTGAATGTGGTATGTTTCACATGATGGATAATTGGGGAAATTCAAGCATAAATGTGATGAAATTCACTGTTCTACATGCCATGAGAAATATAAGGCGGTTGGAGTAAAGCATGTATGTTATATGAAAGACGCCAAGCCTAAAAACAGCCCTTGTATAACTGTGTACTACGATATAGAAACATACACGAACGCTGAAACCAAAGAGGTTATTCCATTTACTTGTAGCCAGACTATCTGTGATGAGTGTATGGAGATCGAGTGTGATGAGTGTCACAAATGTGGTAAACGGACAAACGTTTTTAAAACGAATGCCACGATAGCCCTGTGAAACTCTTTGTGTCCTATATTGTCAAGTTAGCGGACAAGTTAAAAAAATGACTGTGTACATTCTCGCCAATAACGGGGCAAAATTTGACACACAGTTCCTTTATAAGGAGTTGCTTGAGCACGAGTCATCTGAGATATTTACAGGTGATCCCTTGAAAAGAGGCAACAAACTAATACAGATGCAAATAAGAGGTAATGTACAGTTTAAAGACACTTTATTATTCACACCTTGTAAATTAGCAAAGCTACCCAAGGTAATGGGCGTATCCGCTGAAGTTTCAAAAGGATATTTCCCTTACACATTCCTCACTAGCGAAACTTTAAATTACGTAGGACTACCTCCACCCAAACATTACTTTAACTATGAATGTATGAGTACAGATGAGCGTGAAGATTTTGACCAATACTACAACAGTTTTAATGAATGTAATCCTTATAATATAGCTGATGAATGTGAGCGTTATGGCGTGAATGATGTGCCCGTTATCCACAGAAACAACCCCGCAGTTATGGACACAAGGTTATTTACTGGCTCATACACCTACAGAAGCAGACAGGTGTATACATAAAGCATGCCCGCAACACGGGTGAAGTACCCATTAAGGTTAATGGTCGTGTTTTTTGGGTTGATGGGCTAAGCGAAAACAGCGCCACTGGTGAGAAGACTGTGTACTCCTTTAACGGTTGCTGGTGGCACGGGTGTCTCCGTCCTGAGTGTGTTATCGTAGGAGATATCCACGATAGATGTCCTGCCGACTGTCTTGCGTGGACCCGTACCCGCGATCAACTTATAGGCTCCCAGTTCACTCACAAAGTCTTGTGGAAGCATGAGTATGATGCACGGTTGGTGCAGATGGACAGTACCGTGAAGAAATAAACACGATCAAACGTTCAATGGTGCTAGAGCCTCTCAAATGCGGTGATAGCTTGTTCGGAGGGCGTACAAACCCCTTCAAGCTATACTTTCCGCCTACGGAGGGTGTGAAGCTCCATTACTACGACTTCTGTTCTTTATACCCCTACGTGATGAAGAACAATCGTATCCCGTAGGTGCCCCCCTGAAAAAATGGTGGGTCCCGCTATACCAACCATCGAGGAGTTTTCGGCCAACTTGAATGAGCGCTACTTTGGACTATCTTTCGTAGATGTGCTTCCCCCCCCCCCGAGATTTATGGATGCCGATCTTGCCCGTCGTTATAGATCACAAGCTCATGTTTCTCCTGTGTGTGAAGTGTGCAGAAGAGAACAATGGTGATTGGGCCATACACCCCACTAGCGTAAGATCAGAGGTGTATACACAAGCCCTGAACTGGACCTAGCCGTTCGTCATGGGTATAGAATAATGAATAATAAAGATGCATGAGGTGTGGAAGTTTCAGAAGCTCCCCAACCTTTTCTCGCCATATATAAACGCTTTTTTGAAGGATAAGGTTGAGGCGTCAGGATATCCGCGAGGGGTTGATACCGAAGATGAAAAAACGTTTATATTCAACGTTCCGTGACCGTGAAAGTATACAGCTTGATCGTACCTAAATTGTAAAGAACCCTGGCAAGCGCTTTAGTGCAAAATTGTGCCTAAACAGTCTTTGGGGAAAATTTGCACAGAATTTCGGCAAAGGAAACGTTCATTTGGCACAAAGTTATAGCGAAGTCTGGGATTATGCCAACGCACCCGATAAAGAGGTCATGGAGATTGTGAATGTAGGTAATACTTACATAATAAAGTACAACAATACCGAATTGTCCACAGATACCTCACGGGTTACAAACATTCCTGTAGCCCAGGTTTCACAAAACCTACGCGCGCATCAAACTTTGGGGGTCTATTGCATTCTCTTGGGCGGAGGGTTTTGTATGCCGATATAGATAGCGTGATATTCACAGCGAGGGAGGGTGAATACATGCCCGCTATTGCGGAGTTCCTCGGAGAAATAACTGACGAGATCAAGGACGAGTATGGAGACATCGCATACGCCGACTCGTTTTTTCCAACAGGGCCAAAAACCTATGGATACGTGTGTGGTCGGGGATGACACGAAGTACATCGTGAAGGCTAAGGGCATCACGCTTAACCATGCGAATCGGAGGTCGTTAACTTTGATTCGTTGAAGGAGTTAGTGTACTTGGAAGATGATGATGAGGGTGACAGCTAACCCATCTGACTGTAGGTACCACAATTTTCGGGCACAGAAGCGGGGGGGCGTGAAGGAACTTAGGGTACAAAGGTGTGCCGTAACACCTATAGGAAACGTTACCAGGTGCCTGGTACCTGTGATACCGTGCCCTTTGGATACCGTAATCTTTGATATGTCTATTGTTAGCTTATTTATTACACGTATTGAAATATATATATATAGTATATATATACACCATGAATATTTCGTTTATTAAATAAATCGTGTTTCAACCAGCGTTTCACTTTCTCCTTTGCGTGCGTGCGTGTGTGTGTGTGTACAGTAAAAAGTTAAGCCCCGCCCACTGTAAGATCGGCAATGTGAGTCATGCCGCTACCTGCGCCATGCCTCTAGTCCTGCGTGCTCAGTTGACCTCTGTATACCCTTGAGCTCAGACGTGTATTCTCCCGATAGAAGAAAAATAGTAATGACTACCTTTGATATTGCGTGTTCAACATTTATGAAGTGGTATTCAGCAAAGTGTCAAGATGTAGTGGATACTGAAAACTCCCTCTTCCCCTCCTTTGCCTCTTTTAAGGCTACATTGAGCCGCGCGAAGGACCAAGATGTTCAAATACTCTACAGGTATTCTGGCGAGGGCGTTGTAGGCTTTCGTAGCACAGGACGATGTATTGAAGTATGTTATGGACCTAAGCTTTATAAAGGCTCACATATTCCGTGAAGTGAAAAAAGCAACACGTTCAGAAGATATGCAACGGATATGGATAGTGAGTCTCGTGATGAGTGTTGTGACAAGCGATATTATGTCATGTTGCACCATACGACTACTCGTACTCTACGGTTGAAAATGTAAATCTTGTCATCATGGAGAATCTTAAGTATTTTACCACTATATTAATATATATCATGATGAGGTTTGTAGTGAGGTTGTGGCTAATGGGTTGTGCGAGTTTTTAACAGACTTTAGAGACGAGTATCGCTTGTTAAACAAAAAAGCCAAATATAGACATATGTTCTCTCAAATAGTGCGCCGGTTTTGTGAAGATGTTTAGTTTGTGGAAATGGCGAGTGATAAAACATTAAATTCGATATTGTTTCATGTTTGAGTGTTCGAACAAGCTTGTACACGCTTTAGCAGTGTGACGCGTTCCAGTGTCGCCCACCCGTTTACCTCACGAAACATACGAGTTCGAACAAACCCATACACGTTTCATCAGCGTGACTCACCCCGCCCCGTCGAGCCGATCCTGCCGCCTGTGGCTCACGCGGTGCATACGAGTTCGAGCAAACTCTTACACTTATCGTATCTTCAGCGTGACTCACCCCGCCCCGTCGAGCCGATCCTGCCGCCTGTGGCTCACGCGGTGCATACGAGTTCGAGCAAACTCTTACACTTATCGTATCTTCAGCGTGACTCACCCCGCCCCATCGAGCCGATCCTGCCTCCTGTGGCTCATAGTCATCTCAAAGCTTGTACCGTGACATAGTCATCTCAAAGCTTGAGCCGAGTGGACGTGCGAACAAGATGGAACTTCCTTTGAGAAGCATTGCGCGTGTTCAGACGTGAAACCGACACCATTAACTATGTGCTTGAAACGATCTGCAGGCAAGCAAGCAAACGTAACGTTATTTATTTAAGTGTTGAGGAGATGACCAGAATCTTCGTGATAGTTGAGAGATGGGCAGAGGACCGTTATAGAATACCTGTCGGCGTAGGTACAATAAGAGAGTGATTAGTGACGCCTCCTCATATACCACAGTTTGCACATTGTGTATAAATAACGAACAGCCATGCATTGATATATGACTGATGTGGAAGAAACAGCTGATAATGACGTTCTTGTCCCTACACAAAACCGTTTCATCCTCGACAGAATGTTTGAAATCGTCGGATTCCGTAAGCTGAAGCCTATATTAGACGGTCGTGTTACGGATACGCATACACCGCTCTGCTCGACGGATTTATTGAATGTAGGAATGAACAGGGGGAGAATGGTCTAGATCTGGACGCATATTTAAAAGGTTTAGATTCTTCGAAATATCCTGAACTTTGGTACAAAGCACTTGACCGGTACAGGGCAGAGCTCGCCTACACTGTTCACCTTGAAGAGTTGTACCTCTATATATGGATAGCTGTCGTTACGACTTGGAAGATTATTTCAATTGCCGCTATGTTGAGTGAAGAAGAGTTCACGATTGAAAATCTCGGGACGGTAAGAAAAAACCCCCGATTGGAGAGGCGTGTTTATAAACTTGTATTTAATAATGATGTTGGGGTTAACGATGACCTCTTTGTGCGTGCTTTTGATTGTATTCTAACTGTGTTTAAAGATAACTTGTCAGCCGTGTGTAAAGTGGGCACAAAAATAGTATTGAATGATATGAGAGCCATTTATGTCGAGTATAGACCTCCGTATCAGTTAAACGGTGAAGTGATGCTTGGACGGTTTTACCATGTCGTACAAAGTAATGCCGATGTGGATGTAGACTCTATTACGTGCGAGATTAGCGTTTTGCACCGTATAACATAAAGGATATACTGTATATTTAATTTGTGTATATATATTTCCTGTGCTAATATGATTATACATTTCGTATATGTTCAATATATTTAATATAACTGTATATATTTTCCTATACTAATGTGCATATGATAATACAACGTTTTGTATATTTTCAATATATTTAATATATCTGTATATATTTTTCCTGTACTAATATATGATAATGCACCGTTTTGTATATTTTCATTATATATTTCCTGTTCATGATGCTATATTTGATCATATATATAAACCATTGTATATTATTTCCATTAATCGTCTAAATAAACAGAATGGTGTATTGGCGTTTTATTTATTCCTTTTTGTTTGTACACGGTATTTAATTATATCATTTGCTTGGTTTTTAAAGCGGATTTCTAAGGCGTAATATATGTTAAATAAATAAGTGCAATTGGCAACTCAACCTTCTAAGCCAAATGGTGCTTAAAGCCAGAATATAAGTTTTAAATAAATAAATAAGTGAAAACTGGCAACTCATACGGCAACTGAGAAAGGAGATAAACAACATGAACGAGCGTTGCAATAATCGTTTATTAGGTCTGTCTATTGGACGTATTAGCGACGGTCTACCTGGAGTGGTTGATGGCTGGTTTCACGACCATTCGTTTGGAAGCTTGGTTGTACCCTTCATATCGGATACGTGGTTGTTAATGGGGTGAGCTCCTAAAAAGTCGTAGCCCTCATTTCCTGTTGATGGGGTGAGCTCCTTTTAAAAGTCGTAGCCCTCCTCATTTCACCATCTGTTGAAGCTCCTAAAAGTCTATACGATTGTTGGTGATGTGTGTGTGTGTGTGTGTGTGTGTGTGTGTGTGTGTACGCTTTTAATTCGTTCTATATACATGCTATTTATGCCTTCTAAGAAAAGCCACCTGGTGGAATAAGACAGAATGTATGGTTTAATTAAATAAATATTGTTATCTGGCAACTCAGCCTTCTAAGCCAACTGGCTGGTGGCGCCCGCTGGCTCTGGCTGATTAAGCCAGAATATATACTTAAATAAATAATTAAACGCAAACTGCCAACTCAGCCTTAATGTATGGTTTAATTAAATAATAAAAAGCAATCTGGCAACTCAGCCTTCTAAGCCAACTGGCTGATTAATATATACTTACATAAATAATTAAACGCAAACTGGCAACTCAGCCTTAATATATGGTTAATTAAATAAATAAAAGCAATCTGGCAACTCAGCCTTCTAAGCCAACTGGCTGATTAATATATATTTAATTAGATAAATAAAACAATCTGGCTACTCAGCCTTCTAAGCCAACTGCCTGATTAGGGGCCCTATAAGAGAGCGGCGGATCCGCTGAAGTCTTAGTATGCGCTCGGCTCCTGCCGGGCGACCCCCCCTCTCTCTCTCTCTTAGGTTAGGTTCAATGCAGCTTGCGAGATAACTCCGCCTCCAAGTTGCATACCCCTTGCAAACCTATTTTTGGGGTGCCACCAAGGGGGTGTGGGGTTGGCACTAGGGTGCCTTGCTACAAGGGGGGGTGGGTTGGCACTATGGGTGGTGAGGGTGCCATCAAGGGGGTGGTACTCTTGCAACATTATGCAACATTTGCAATTGCATTTGCACTCTACCATTGTGAGGTCATACTACTGTTCCAGAGTTGACCGCTTGAATAGGTGAAAGATTGAAAATACCGATTAACCCTTGCATTAGATAGTTGGACAGAAAAGGAATGAGAAAGTGTACAAAGTCTGGTACTGCGTGCTCTCCTTAAAGGAGGAGGCATGCAGTTAGAGAGTGCAGAAGAGCAATGTCCGTTATGATAGCGATAGTAAAGAGAGAGTAAGGCAACATTGCGGCGAAGAGAGAGAGATTGAAGACAATCAATAAGAGGCGGGGAATTTTTGAGATGATGAAAAGCCTTTGATTCCACCCGGTCAAGTACGGCTGCGTGGGTTGAACCACCCCACACATGAGAAGCATACTCCATACAGTGGCGAACAAGACCCCTGTACAGAGACAGCAACTGAGTGGGAGTGAAGAAACCGCGGAGGCGGTACAGCACACCTAACCTCTTAGAAACTATTTTAGAAAGAGAGTATATGTTATCTTTCGAGGAAAGATCACTAGAAAAGGAAACGCCAAGAATGTTCAGAGAAGAGAAAGAATTCAGTTGTGTATTGTTGAAGGTAAGGGGATAGTCGTGTGGAAGATTGTGACGAGTAGACAAGTGGAGGAACTGAGTTTCTGATACATTGAAAGCCACAAGGTTTTCTCTGCCCCAAACAGATATAGCAGAAAGATCAGAAGTCAGGTGTCCCCATAGCCGTCCTGTGTGAATCATGAAGCGACTGCTGTGAGGGACGCTTTAGAAAGCGGGTGAAGTGAAAAGTGAAACCATCGGCATAGGAGTGAATAGGACAAGAAGTGTGAATTAAAAGATCATTAATAAATAAGAGGAAACGAGTGGGTGAAGGACAGAATCCTGAGGAACATCACTGTTAATACCTTTAGGAGAAGAACAGTGACCATCTTCAACTGCAGCTATAGATCGGCCAGAAAGGAAATTGGAGGTGAAGGCACAGATAGAAGGATAGAAACCGAAGGAGCAAGCTTGGAAATTAAAGATTTGTGTCAGACTCTATCAAAAGCTTTCGATATGTCTAGCGCAATAGCAAAAGTTTCACCGAAATCCCGAAAGGAGGATGATCAAGAGTCAGAGAGATATGCAAGAAGATTTCCAGTTGAGTGTCCCTTGCGGAACCCATACTGACGATCTGAAAGAAGATTGTGGGAGGAAAGGTGTTTAAGAATCTTCCTATTAAGAATAAATTCAAAAACTTTGGAAAGGCAAGAAATCAAAGCAATTGGACGTTAGTTGGAGGTTGAGAGCGGTCACCCTTCTTTGGGACATGCTGAATGAAAGCAAACTTCCAGCATGAAGGAAAAGTACCAGATGAGAGACAAACACGAAAGAGTTTGCCTTGGCAGGGTGTCAGCACAGAAGCACACTTCTTAAAAACGACAGGAGGAACACCATCAGGACCATACGTCTTCCTAGAGTTGAGCCCAGATAGGGTAGAAAAAAAGGGATTCTAATTTCCGACATAATAAAGTCGAAGGGGGAGGAGATGGATGAACAGCACCGGAATCGTCCAGGGTTGAACTGTAAGCGAAAGTTTGAGCGAAGAGTTCAGCTTTGTTAGGAGAAGAGACGGCAACTCTGCCGTCGGAATGGGAAAGAGGAGGGAAAGAAGTGGAAGTTAAGTTGTGGAAGAGGTTCTTAGTTAGATGTCAGAAAGAGCGAGAAGAATTAGAATTGGATCGATTTTCACATTTTTGTCGGATGAAGGAGTTTTTGGGGAGTCGAAGAACAGATTTTGCAAGATTCCGGCAGAAATATAAGCTGAGAGTCAGAAGTTGGATGGCGATGGTACTTTCTAAAAGCCACTTCTCTGTTGCGGATAGCATTAGAACAAGTAAAGTTAAACCAAGGGTTTTTTTGCATGAGTAGTAGGAATAGAATATGGAATGTACGCCTCCATGTCTGGGGGAATCACCTCTGTGATGCGCTCTGCACACTCAGAAGGGCCCCGGCCACGGAAGCAGTAATCATTTCATGGGAAATCACAGAAGTACTGCCTTAGGGCCTCCCAATCAGCAGCGCCGAAGTGCCAAAGGCACCTCCTCTTGGGAGGATCCAAAGGCCGAATTGGCGCGACAGTCAACAAATATAAGATGGTGATCGGAGGTGCCCAACGGAGAGAAAAAGTTTTTTTAAAAATTTTGTAAAGATTATGTCGTGTGTAAGATGCAAGTGTATGTAGTGAGGAATAGGGAAAGAAGTGTGTGTTTGAGCGTATGCTGGACTACTCACAGGGTAGATGAGACACATAGCCAGGTACACCCGGCTCAGCTGGTACCGTCCTGAGCCACGCATTTAGCCTTCTCTTGAAGACTTCAATTTTGACCCCTGTAACGTTCTGAGGTCCTTTGGAAGCGGTTAAAAAGTCTTGGCCCACTGACAACCAAGTATTTTCCTTCAGTGTTGAGGAGGCCCCTTGTTGGGCCTTTAATTTAGGAACACTACAAATCTGCCTTTCTATTTTCCAGCGTTGTTTGGATGGTAATTGAGTTTAGTTTGAGCTTGGTACCAGTTTTTCGATCATTTTCCATGTGTAGATTATGGTATTCCTCTATCTTTTTCCAGGGAGTACAGATTTAGTTTACGTAGTCTTTTCCAGTAGTTGAGTTCTTTGTCCTTCCGTCTGTGTTTCATCTAGTTTATTAATTTCTTTCTCTTTATATGGGGACGTCAAAACTGACCAGTATTCAAGTTTTGGTATGATCATTGCTCTCAGCAGGGGAATCATTACTGTCTTGTCCCTCCTTCTGAACGTTCTTAGTACCTGTCCCGCGACTCTTTTGGCTTTGTTTATTGCTATCTGATTTTGTGTCTCGAATTTGGCATCATCGGTCATTATTACCCCCAGATCCACCGCTTTCGTGCTTCTCTGAATTTCCTGTCTATCTGCAGCATAATATGCAATTTGTTTAAGTTACTCATTTCTATCATATCTCAAGAGCTGAAATTTCTCGGTGTTAAATGTCATATTGGTGTGTTCTGACTATTTATATATTTTGTTCGTGTCCATCTGCAAGGCTTCCATTTCATTTACATCGCTGATTTTTCTGCTGATCTTTGTATCGTCTGCAAAGGATGTTACTATGCTGTTGTTGTTTACTCCACTGTCTACGTCTATTAGCATGATAATGAACAGGGGCGGGGCCAGTACTCTACTTTGTGGTACTGAGCTGCGTACTTCTGATTCTGATGATGATATACCTTGAATTTTGACGACCTGTAGACGTTCTCTGAGGAAGTGTACATCCATTTCCCTACTTTGCCTGTTATTCCAATATGTTCATTTTATATGCAATTATACCATGATCGCATTTGTCGAAAGCTTTAAAAAAAATCCATTATATGACATCATAGTTTTCATTGCTTTCAAGTGCATCTAGGATATTGTTATAGTGCTCTCTTAGTTATGATAGGCATGATCTTCTTGATTGGAATCCTTGCTGAATTTCGTTGAATCTTTCCAGTATCTCCAAGAAGTCATAGATTTTCTCTCTGACTATTCTTCCAAATATTTTGGTGAGTGGGACGTCAATGACACGGGTCTATTGTTCTTTGCTCGAGATCTATCCCCTTTATATATAGGGACAATGTTCGCTCTTTTCAAGATGCTCGGTATTTCCCCAGTGTCTTGGGATCTTCTCCATATCCAGTATAAGGGTGTAGCTTTTCATTGTTACAGTTTTTAATCAATAGTGCGTTCCATTTGTCCGGACTTGCAGCTGTATGTGATTTCATTGTCCTGTAGCTCTCGCTATATCTTCTGGGATAAAATCAAGATCGATTATACATTCCTTGCAATTTCTCTTTGAAGAATGCATCTACAGTATGTCAGGTATCGCTTTGTCACTTTTTGGGTTACTGAAGACTGACTCATACTGGGCTCTCAATGTTTCAGATATTTCTTTTAGATCGTCCGTTAGTTCATTATTTCCTTTCCTTCAGGCCAGATAATGGCGCGCGTTTTGTTTTCCTTTTCACATAGCTATAGGAGTATTTTGGATTTTCCTTTATTGCTTCCACCGCCTTTATTATATATATAATATATATATATATAGATATATATATTATATATATATATATATAGTGTGTGTGTGTGGTATATCGGTGAATTTTTTTCTTGTGGGTTTGCATCATATATAATATATATACACCACACACCCTGGGTGGCCTATGGTTAAGACGCTGGGTTGCTGGTGAGGCGTGGTTCGGATTCAACGTTAAAGTGTAGGTTCTAAGGTGGAGTGAAAAGCTTGACCTTCGTCAGAATGAAGAATTGGGGCGGAACCTAACCAAAGGTAATATCATTCTTGCTTTAATTTAATTATTTATTTTCCTTTTTAATATGGCGCTTTATCCTGTTTAATTGTCATTTTTAAATATATTTTTTAATATAAAAGAGTGAATCTTGCGCTTCGTTGCTCGTAATTTTAATTACCAATGAGATGGACGTCACATCCAAAACGCATTTTTTCTTACACCGATTGTTATTGGTTGTAGTAATATATACAGAGCAAATTTTTGTGTGTGTCGTATCTCTCTCTCTCTCTTCTCTGTAGTGGTCCGGAAAATGGCAAATGCCGTTTAACTTGGGTAAGTGCAAGGTCATGCACATTGGCTATGCCAATCTCAAGTCGGACTACTCCATGTTCGGGAGTAATATCGAGGCCACTGATTTGGAAAAGGACTGGGTGTGCTAATTAGCAGCGACCTTAGTTTACCAAACAGTGCGTAGAGGTGGAAAAGAAGGCCCAGAAGCTGTTGAGTTATATCAGGAGAATTATCTGTACAATTTTGGCTGTTATTAAAAGTCAACCATGAAGTGTAGAAATTCCAGTGTTGTCCCATTTACAGAGAATCTCATTAAGTTTTTCTGATACCAAGTTTTGACAAGTTTTTAGAAATTCCAGTGTGTCCGAACATTATCTGTACAATTTCATCTTTTAATAAAATTCTTGATAACACACGTAAAATTCTTAAACAAGATTATTTAGAATCTGTATTTTCAAAAGTTTCTTTATTAAAGTAACGTTGTACAAACATTCGATATGTGCACCATTAGTGATTCGCAAAACATCCAATCGATACTCCAAATGTTGCCATGTACGCTGCAGCATATCCACACAATTCGCTCAATAGCAGCTGTGATTCTTGCTTTTAAATCATCAATGTCTGTCACCGCGTACATTTCTAAAAAACTTGTCAAAACGTGGTATCAGAAAAAACTAATGAGATTCTCTGTAAAATGGGACACACTGGAATTTCTACACTTCATGGTTGACTTTTAATAACAGCCAAAAATTGTACAGATAATTCTCAGACACCCTGTGTATATATATATATATATATATATGATGCGGGATGTTGCAAAGTGGTAAACGCAGGTTCATTCTGAACCGTCGTTCGAACTTACACAAAGTAACACAAAGTGTATATATATACATAATATATATGCTGTTATGTATGGGAATATTCAAAGTTTAACTAATTACTGGTTAATTAAACTACAAATGGATTGATCATGCAAAAACGATACGAATTTGTATGAAAAATATGTATATTTAAATACCAAACAGAATCAAACTGAAAGCCAGGCAAACAAATAACTCTTTGTTCGTCAAATGACGAGTGGCGTGATCATATAGTTCGGATGTAAACGAAGTTTATAAATTCTTAAATACATGAAATTTCATGTTAAATGCTCATGTAATTTAAAAAAAGACATGAATTCAGTTGTCTATTTAATTCGGAATAAGCGGATAAAAATGACATATATAGATACCCAGATACTAGGGAAGATAATTAATGTAGAAAGTACATTTTCTCACCTCGAAACAGAGAGGGTATGAGAAAAGGCGGAAAACCGTGAGGGCAATGTACTCAAAACCGTGGTAGAATAAAGATCGTTCTCACGAACCCTGTTTTTTTTCAAATTAAGTAAGAATTAAATAAATTCTTCTTGTAAGAACATAAAACGAGTTCTTTATAAAAATTTTGTTCAATATAAATTTATACGAATAATGCCTTCGGATAAAGTTAAATTCGTGTGGCACTTAAAGTGAAATAATTTTTAAAAAATCGAGTAAAACGTCGCAGAGAAAGTGAAGCGAAAGTTCGCGTCAGTTAAAAAATTCAAAAAGAGTCTACCCTTCCCAACTCCGGAAGAAGAAAACGAAATTAGCTAAACCAGGACGTAAATTCGTCTCTCCTTAAAAGTTCACAGAAAGAAAACGACGGAGACTCCGTATATTGAGACAGACGGACTCCGAGTACAAATTCTCAAGAGAATATTTTACCACGGACCACACAAACAGGAAGTAGGTAACAATGTAACTAAGGTATGAACTAAACATTATAATCGAAATGGTCAAAGTAACCAGATAGGATTCAAGCAATTCTATAAATTTGTCTGACGTACAAAAATACGGCCAAAGGGGCGAGTAAAGACCCGATCGTTGTTCTAAAAAATTAAGTCGAATAAAATTGTAGCAGCGATTAATCATTTTTTATGATCTGGCGTATTACAAAAAGACGGTATTCAGTTAAATAACTACCAATTGTAGATTAAAATTGTCTATCAGTCAAATGTAAAGTGTTTATACATTTTAATTATTCGACTTATGATTAAGTGTCATTCTTTTCATGGTAATTGATTCCATGCCAAAACATTTGGCGAACAGTCATATTTTTTAATAACTGATGTTAATTCTATATATCAAATTCTTGAAGTAAGACTCAATGTCTCAAGTGTCATTTCCGTAAACAAATCTTTATTACTGTCAAAATTGTTATTTGCATTATAATTGATTTTAAGGTCTGACGAATATATTATTTTTGTAAAATGTGTATAATTATTCCCCCTACACAAATTGACAGAAAAATATAAAAAAGAATATATATATAATCAGATATATATATATATATATATATATATATATATATTAGGGTGGTTCTTATTTTTCGAAACTACAAATTTCACCGCCTCACCACCTCAAATATTCCATTTAACAAAAAACAATATGTGCAAAATCTCAAGTAATTATAAATATTCTTATTGGTGCCGCACAAGGACTCAAATTTAGTTAATTATTGAAACCTAAATATACAAATTTTTTATTAGCGTTCCACTATAAGGGCAATAACAGCAGTTAAAGAACAGCATAAACTAAATAGACATTGACTACTGATTAATTAGAAACTGAATTGAACTAAACATTTTAGGACTGAAAGCATAGTAGATTTGGCCTAGTAGGGATGGCTGCTTATGAGGCACCCTTAAATATTAATTGATTTTAATAAAACTTCTTTGATACACGCTTTATATTAATAGAAAAAAAGTGATCGGGTGAAACCCCGAAGTTTTATGTTTAATTTTTCCTATACATATAAGAACCACCCAATCAATCAAAATTTGGGGGTCTCACCCCTGCATTGTTTTCCTATTAAAATAAAACGTGTACCAAAGAAGTTTTATTAAAATCAATTAATATTTAAGGGTGCCTCATAAGCAGCCATCCCTACTAGGCCAAATCTACTATGCTTTCAGTCCTAAAATGTTTAGTTCAATTCAATTTCTAATTAATCAGTAGTCAATGTCTATTTTAGTTTATGCTGTTCTTTAACTGCTGTTATTTGCCCTTATAGTGGAACGCTAACAAAAAATTCGTATATTTATGTTTCAATAGTTAACTAAAATTGAGTCCTTGTGCGGCACCAATAAGAATATTTATAATTACTTGAGATTTTGGCGTGGCTCCTGCTTCAGAGGAAAGGATAGGACTGCCTTGAAACAAGGTATAATAAGTGGGTGTGGTTCACCACGGATTGTTTCGCACAGAATTTGCAGAGAATGCAACTTCAGGTTTAAATAATCGGAAGCGACCATGCAGTGAAAGATCTTTGTTGCATTTATTATTGAAGATACGTACTCACTTACTTTAGTGGTATTGCTCCATGAAAGACTGTGCGATATTTTTACCAACAATCTAAGGTGTTCTAATTGAACTGTACAATATACGTGAGGGATATAAGGTGAAAGTATGTAAACAACTCGTTTCATCAGAATCTGCGAATAGAGTTAGGGCCACAATGGTGGAATAACTGTTTCGATACAAAAGTTGTTTAAATGTATAGTGATAGGAGGTTAAATACCAGAGTACGCCCTATAAAACACGCTAGTCGTTTTCTATTAATTTTTAAGAAAGTTGTTTTTTCGGCACAAACCTACTTATACAGTATAACTGAAAATGTAAATGAAAAGTTTATTGACAGACCATTAAACATATGACAAATATAAATACAACGACAAATCACATACTAAGGTTAGAAATATATACAATTAATGAGAAACTTCATTTGTACAGAGCCGGAAGTTCCTTACAGCCATACTTGCTATGGAAAACTTATGAGTGGGTAGTTGGGAGGTAACGAAAATGGTTCACTGAGTAGGTAGGTAGTTAATCTAACAATTAATAAATTCCTTTTATGTCAATAACTGGGTGGATGAAACCAATTGGTTGCTCACCAGAGTTATTCTCCACACTAGTATTTATATACTGTGTGGGAGGAGCGTGCTCGGTAATGGAGATACATTACCGCTAAACCAACTGAGGAATAAACCAAGACAACGCTGGTACAAGAAGCCCCGCGAAGAGGAGAACAAAGGGAGAACGAGAACGAAGAACGGGGCGAGAGGACGTACCAGCAAAGTACGCTCTCGACAATGAGACAACCGAGAGAAGGGAGAGACTCCAATAACTAAAAGTAAGTGACTAATTGAGTTTTTACACCAGACAGTTAATTACATTAAATTAAGCTGGTCAGACAAGTTAGGCCTACATTGTGGCCTAAGACCCAGCATCAACTCATAGCTTAACAAAGGTGAAGGTAGATTGCCCTAACCTAATCTTGTGAGGAATCCTACTGTGGACCTCAATTTATCTGCCCGCTCTGGACCATTTCCGGAATCTCTAGGCTGACCCCTCTAGGCTAGACTTGATCTACTCTATAGTTAGACTGGAGAAATAAGGGTGGGTTAATTGTGGACCAATTCAAACAGAGCATTTTTCGCATTGGTGGTCCGTGTGTGGGGAATTTACAAACCTTAACCTTACTTAACAAAATTGAAGAATTAGGCTAAATGGTCTAGCCTAAGCCTAAGCCTAAGCTAATCAAGCCTAATTAGGTCTACAACCTAGGGCCTAACTAGGAAACATTTACATTTAAGGAGTCTCATTCTCTTATAAGCTTAGACCTGAGTGACATAAGTACTTGGGGGGGATTAAACCAAATTTAAACTCGACTGTTTTGTCTGTGCTCTCTCTTCTCTGGTAATTTCTTCTTGTCCTCTATTTCATTACGATCCCCAGTTAAACAATTTTGACTTAGACATGGACAGTGCAGAATTGAAAAGTTAAAAAAGAAAAGGGGGCAAAGTTGGGAGCTGTTACAAAGGCTGTGAACACTTTTAACAATATTACACAACCAGGTAAGGAAAATATAGAGAGAGTAATTATTAAATTAGAAATTAAAAAGAAGGAAATAATAGCCATTAATGAGAGTATTTCAGAGTTAGTTGAATCCGAAATGGCTGAAGAACAATTGATAGACCTTTACGCTGATGATGATGATCAGGTAAGCTCAATTGAACAGCAAATAAGGGGACTACGGTCTCGGTTGACTGACTTAACACCAAAAAAACCTAATTCTGATTTTAATCAAAGTAGGGCTAACCTTCAACAAAATTTAAGTGGCATGCAAAATCCTGAGTCACAAGAATTGAGGGCTCAGTTACCCATTTTGCTAGTACCAACATTTGAAGGGGACACGGTACAATTCCCATCTTTCATTGACAAATTTGAGAATTTAATAGGTAATAAACCTTATATTTCAACTGTTGAAAAGTTTAGTTACTTAACTAGTTCCCTTAAAGGCCCAGCCTATAACCTAATAGCCTATTTACCAGCCGTAGGGGATTCATATGAAGTAGCTATTGATCTTTTAAAACGTAATTACATTAATAAAGATTTGATTGTATATGAATTATCTCAACAAATTTTTGAATTTGCACCCATAAAAGATAACCATAGAGATATGGAAATTTTTTATACAAAATTAGAAGCTATTATAGGACAACTGGTTAGCAATGAGATAGATATTAAAACTTCATCTTGGCTTATACAAAGCATAGACTTAGGTGCCTTCCTTCGAGGGTTAAAGATAATTTAATTCTAAAGACGGGAGAAAATTATCCTAATTTAGAAAAATAAGAAAACACTTCCCCAATATCCTAATTAATTACAACTTGAGAGATTTTCCAACACATAAGACCCAGACTATGGATAAACCAAAGACTGTTCCCAGAGACCAACTAGCTACAGCCAAACAGACAAAACTTGATACTGGAGAATCAAATGTGACCAACTATAATACACGAACACCTACATTACAGAACTTTAATGTAACTGCTGCCTCAACTTACACACCACATTGCAAATTTTGTGCAAGTAATGAACACAGTAGTACTGGGTGTGACAAATATTCAGATTTTAACCAAAGGGCTAAAAGATGTGAACAGTTGAACCTGTGTAAAAAGTGTACTGGCCAGGGACATTATAAGAAAGACTGTAAATCTAGGTTAAGATTCAAGTGTAAGTTTTGTAAAAGTTTACGACATGTCTCATCAATGTGTGATTCACCAAAGTGTCCAAACAATAGTACTCAAACTCAAAAGATACCTCCCCCAAACAAAGGTAATCAAGAAAATGCCACTTTCATGGGACATTCTGCTTGTTCAAACAATGTAACAAGAAACACTGAGATTCTTTTACCAACTATTACTTTGGACTTAGTGAATAGTGAGGGTAGTACCACTCCAGTGAGATGTCTTATAGACTGTTGTTCTCAACAAACATTTGTTTCAAAAAATGTAGTTAATAAATTGGGTTTGACACCAAACCCGAATGAACAAAACCTCAATATTGCGTCCTTTGTTAAGGATAACTCGGACAAAAATAGCTATAAGACAATTGACCTGGAACTACATTTAGAAAGTAAATTCAAGAAAATTGAAGCAGTTATTATTTCTAAAGTAGGACAAAACAAACTGGTTATACCCAAACTAGAACAAACCATAAATCATTGGGAAAACACTACAAATAGCTGATAGACATATCACTAACAACACAGTAGCTAACATTGAAATGCTAATAGGGGCAGATTATATTAATCTTATTCATAAGGGCATAGTAGAGATAGGTAATGGTATAGCTATTCAGACTCCATCAGGGATAGCCCCTTTGGGTGACCTATCAGAATACAACCTAGACCTAAACCAAACAGTGCATGACCAACAAATACTATGTGCCTCAACTCAGTCCTACATAACACCTGTAAGAATAGCAACACTTTGAATAATATTATCTCAACTGAGAACATTAATTCATCATTATCAAATGAAACTTTGGATGAGGCAATTCAAACTTTATGGTTGCTAGAATCTGTGGGTATACATGACACAAATCAAACTTCAGAAGATCAGTTAATGGTAGAAAGATTTGAAGACACCATTCAGTGCAAAGACAATAGTTATTTTATTGAGTTACCTTTGAAAATAAATTGTCCAACTTTAAGAGACAATCTCAAAGTAGCTAAAGGACATTTATATAAAGTAATGAAAAAACTCAAACAAGATAATAATATTAAAAAGTACAGTGATGTCTTCAAAGAACAGCTACGAAAGGCTTCATTGAAGAAGTAACAAATAACCCTTTTAAAAAAGATGGTTGTCATTATTTAACCCACAGGGGGGTTTATCGACAAGATGCCCCAACAACAAAACTCAGAGTAGTATATAACTGTAGCCTCAAAGACAGTGATAAACACAGTTTGAATGATTGCTTGATTGAGGGTCCTAATCTCATTTCTGACCTTGTGAAGATCTTACTGAGGTTCAAGTTAGACAAATATGCTGTACAAAGTGACATTTCAAAGGCATTTTTGAGAATAAATCTTAAAAATGAATATGATAAGAACCAACTTAGGTTCTTATGGTTCAAGGATCCATTTGATTTGAATAAAGGGTTCATAACCTATAGATTTAATGTTGTGTTGTTTGGAGCCAATTGCTCACCTAGCCTATTAGCATTGACAATTAGACATCATTTAAACCAGTTTAATAACTCTCTAACATTGAACTTCCTTAAGGAACATTTTTACGTAGACAATCTAATAGGCTCAACGACAACAAATCTGAATTATCTGAAGTCTATGAACACACTCAAAACATTATGCAACAAGGTAACTTTGAACTTAGAGAGTGGATTTCAAATGATGAGGATTTAAACAAAAAGATTTTAAAGGATAATAATGGTCTTACTGAGCCATCAGACAGAGTTAAAACTTTAGGTATGAACTGGTATTTGGATGCAACTTCTAACAGTCATGATTCAATCTGTACTAAAGGTTTTAAACTTGATGAGGAAGCAAATACTAAAAGACAAATATTATCAGAGGCTTCCAAAATTTTTGATCCTATGGGTATATTCCTGCCTTCAACAATAAAATCAAAGATTCTCCTCCAAGAAATTTGGAGGACAAATGTTGGGTGGGATGATCCAATAACAAATGAAAATCAAAAATCTTGGAAGAAGTTAGCTACTGATTTAACAAAAGTGCAGAACATTAAAATTCAAAGGTGCTGTGGGTTTAGGGATAAGCCCCAGAGACTTCATGTGTTTGCTGATGCAAGCACACAAGCTTATGGGTGCTGTGCGTATCTTGTAAGCCCTACAGAAAGTCATCTAATTTATGCAAAAGGGAAAGTTGCACCTCTCAAACCTACCCGAACCATACCTCAATTGGAACTATTGGCTGCTGCATTAGCCATTAAAACCATTTCATTGCTTAAGGATGCTTACTATGATGTTCATAACTAATATCCACGTCTGGCTTGACAGTCAGATTTGTCTTGCCTGGATACGGAATGATAGCATTAATAGTAAGAATATCTTTGTAAGAAATAGGCTAAAAGAAATAGCTGACGCTAATGAAAGCCTACAAGTAAACTTTCACTATGTTCCAACTAAACAGAATCCAGCAGACTTTCTGACCAGAGGTTTATCCTACAAGTTGTTGAAGTCACAAAAAACTTGGTTTATGGGACCTAAGTGGCTCTGTAATACAGACCAATGGCCTGTGGAACAAGTTAACTTGACATTAAATTTAATCTTTTCAAATGAAAAGGTTGAACCAATCACTAATTATGAAAAGTATTCTGATTTCAACAAACTTGTCAGGGTGACAGCCTACTGTTTGAGGTTTGCTCACAACTGTTTAGCTACAATTAACAAACAGCTAAATAAAAATAATCATAAATATACAGAAGTTGCAACCCAATACTGGATAGGCCAAGCCCAACAAAAAGAGTACAATAAAGAGTTAGAATTCTTAACTAATGGGAAACAAACAAAAGAACCTGTACCATCAGTAGTTGTGGATCTAAACTTGTTCAGAGATGAGGAAGGCCTTCTAAGGTGTAAAGGGAGATTAGACAAATCAAAACTGTCATACAAAAGCAAAAATCCAATCCTTTTACCTAGATTTAGCTATTTGACAACATTAATAATCAGAAAAACACACAATGATGTATATCATATGGGGGTACCACAGACACTAACTACATTAAGAAAAACTTATTGGATACCCAAGGGAAGGATCACTGTTAAAACAGTCCTGAGTGAGTGTGTCACATGTAGGCGTATTCATGCTAGGCCCTATAGGAAACCAAATCCTCCTGCTTTGCCAGAGGAGAGAGTTACTCTCAACAGACCCTTTGAGACTGTAGGCATTGACTATACAGGAGCATTGACTGTAGGGGTGGGTGACACTGAACAAAAAATGTACATTGTACTGTTTACATGTGCTGCCTCACGAGCTGTTTATTTGGATGTTGTGGAGGACCTTACAGCAGAATCTTTTGTTGCTGTCTTTAAGAGATTCTGTGCACGACATTCAGTACCAAAGACAGTTTGGACTGACAATGCTACATATTTCAAAGCTGGTGAACAAGTCATCCACGACTTGTTAAGCAATGAAATCACACAATTATATATAAAAAATTCAATATAAAGTGGAAGTATATTCCGGTTGCCTCTCCTTGGTATGGTTCTATCTGGGAGAGGAATATACAAACAGTAAAGAATTGCTTGAAGAAAGCAATTGGCAAAAACAGATACACTTATTTGGGTTACTCACTCTCCTGGCTGAGATTGAGAACATCATTAACAATAGACCACTCACTTATGTGAGTGACAACATTAATGACCCAGAACCATTAACTCCAAATCATTTGATTCGGGGAGAACAAGTTAGTCTCCTGCCGGACTACAATATAGACTCTTCAGAAGACCCAAACTGGACTCAACGACATGATGAGCTCCAGACTAAGTTACAACATTTAACTAGAGTTAAAGCTCATTTCATTAAACAGTGGAAAACTGAGTACTTAATGGGTCTAAGGGAGAGACATAAACAAATGACTAAGAAGGATTGGTCTGACACAATTAAGGTAGGGGACCTTGTTCTCATACATGACAGTACTCCAAGACAAAACTGGCCTCTGGCTAGAGTTTCAGAACTCAGACCAGGGGCAGATGGGGTAACAAGAGTGGTCAAATTAAGGACTTCAACGGGTGACACAACAAGAGACATTTCTCTTTTGTACCCTTTAGAGTCTGGACCCAAAACAATGGACTTTGGAGAACCTTCTCCACTGACAGTAACAACTGGAGACACTAAACTTCCAGTAACTATTCCTTTGACAGTAGGAGTGGTAACGCATCCTACTACAACATTGACAGACACAAGACCTCAGCGACAAACAGCATTAAAAGCGCGACTATTTTTACAACAAAAAATAGATGCTGGGGAATTGTAATTTTATCTTCTAACTTTCATTTTTTCTTTTCTTATGGTAAAGACCATAGACAGTTTCATCCTATGGATGTATATTTTCTCTTCTAATTAAATGCTACACCTTCTCCATGAGAAGGTGAGGATAGGCACTGTTAATCAGATTAACAGGCATTTACAGTTAAATAGTTAGCTAGTCTACACTCAGACAAAAATTGGTGACAATGACACCAAAATTTTTATCTCCCGGGGCCCCCAGTATATGAAAAACTTATGAGTGGGTAGTTGGGAGGTAACGAAAATGGTTCACTGAGTAGGTAGTAGTAGTTAATCTAACAATTAATAAATTCCTTTTATGTCAATAACTGGGTGGATGAAACCAATTGGTTGCTCACCAGAGTTATTCTCCACACTAGTATTTATATACTGTGTGGAAGGAGCGTGCTCGGTAATGGAGATACATTACCGCTAAACCAACTGAGGAATAAACCAAGACAACGCTGGTACAAGAAGCCCCGCGAAGAGGAGAACAAAGGGAGAACGAAAACGAAGAACGGGGCGAGAGGACGTACCAGCAAAGTACGCTCTCGACAATGAGACAACCGGAGAAGGGAGAGACTCCAATAACTAAAAGTAAGTGACTAATTGAGTTTTTACACCAGACAGTTAATTACATTAAATTAAGCTGGGTCAGACAAGTTAGGCCTACATTGTGGCCTAAGACCCAGCATCAACTCATAGCTTAACAAAGGTGAAGGTAGATTGCCCTAACCTAATCTTGTGAGGAATCCTACTGTGGACCTCAATTTATCTGCCCGCTCTGGACCATTTCCGGAATCTCTAGGCTGACCCCTCTAGGCTAGACTTGATCTACTCTATAGTTAGACTGGAGAAATAAGGGGTGGGTTAATTGTGGACCAATTCAAACAGAGCATTTTTCGCATTTGCTTTAACACAGAGGCTTCGACATTTTCTTATATCTGAGTCATCAGTCAAGTAGCTGGTTTGGCCCCAATACTTAAGTTCTTGTACTTCCTCATCGTATATTATGTTACTATAAATTTAATATGTACATGGGGACTTCCCTGTCTTCTAGTTTTGTAAATAAAATATTTGTGGTTCATTCTATCATGTGCCTTACTTATATCTAGGAAACAGCTATAAATAGTTGAATTACTGTCTGTGTATTTAAATATATTTCCTTAAGTACATAGGTACATAGATCAGTTGAGAGGGCCCTTTTAAAACCAAACTCCTTTAGCCCATAAGTAATCATTTAAGCGGTGTAGTAAGAAGAGTTTCTCTAGTAGTTTTGAGAAGCAAGAGGTGTTAGCAATAGCCCTGTAATTATTGCTGGATAGAATACCCCCACACTTATATATATATATATATATATAATATATATATATATATATATATATATATATATATATATATATATATATATATAATTACACAATAAAGAGAGGGGATGGCTATATTATCTCGCTTATTTACGTGTGTTGATTCACGAAATGTATAGCTTAAATATCACTACATACACACGAATATTACATACAAATCTCAGGTCATTACAATTTTTAAATTACGTTGTTAAATTACTTTGTTAAATTTTTTAAACACACGCAAATTTATAACGAAATTTGATGTGCAGTAAAATGAAGATTAATTATGCAGCAAATAGCCCCACCTCGAGTTCATAATTTTTGATGTTAGCATTCGGTAGTATACAGCAATAGAATAAATTTATTGAAAGCCAAACTCCCCGGAATTCAAAATTAACGATTTTTTAAGTTTTAACCATTTTTTTTGTTTCGCGACCTGCCAGCAGGCATAAGACATCCTCGCTCTCAAACAATTTTCTGGAAATGTGTGGACGACCAATCACACCTTTTTTAACCAACAGTAGGCTGTTAATCACTCAAACCAACCAATTACAGACACGCTTTAATGAACCAATGACAGCTACTTAGCTAATTAGGAATTTTAAAGAACCAATCAAGTGGTTTCCCGACCGACATCACGGAAACTCCTCGCCTTTTACACGGCTGAGATCATTCTTTTTGTTTTAATTTTTGCCGCGTGAACATATCCAGTGAGATTTGTGAAAGTTGTGACCTAGGCTACGTTGAAGTGTCGCAAATTTAGGAGACGATTCACGAGCGGTTAGGTTAGGTTAGGTAGTACTTACGTATTATCGGGACTACCAAACGTTTATTATGTATTTTTGCTCTCGTCATTTTCGTTTAACGAAAATATCACAACTTAACCTAACCACTCATCAAGGGCGTACAGTTGACCTAACCGGGCATTCAGATGACCGAACCGGGCATTCAGTTGACCTAACCGGTTAGGTCAACTGAATGCCCGGTTAGGTTAATTGAATTCCCGGTTAGGTCAACTGTACGCCCTTGATGATTGGTTTGGTTAAGTTGTGATATTTTCGTTAGTTTAAACGAAAATGACGAGAGCAAAAATACATAATAAACAGTTTGGTAGTCCCGATAATACGTAAGTACCGGTTAGGTTAGGTAGGTTGGTTAGGTTAGGTTAGGTTAGCAATAACATACATTTTACGGGTGCGAAATTTAGTTATTAGGGTGTTTTCATGTGCTTTATTCAGAAATGCTACTCATTTTCCCCGTGTTTACTTGAAAATAAAACGAAAAAAAAATCCGATTTTTTTTCGTACTTTCAATTAAACGCGGGGCAAATGAGTGGCATTTCTGAGGAAAGCACATGAGAACACACCCTAATAACTAACTTTCGTACCAAAAGTCGAGGTGGGGCTATTTGCTGCATATTTACCAAAATTAATAGTTCACAAACCAGAAGATGTCATGTGAATGTGATGGTATATAGCGATGTAAATAACATACAACTATATATTTTAAAGTAAATAAACAATTAAGCATGTGTTATGAATGTATAAAAACATCTTGTATTTGAGGTTCAGATCGGATGAAAATAAGTCAGTTTCCCTTAGAAAAGAGAAATTAATTTATTTAAATTAAAATACTAAACTTTCATTTTATTTTTCATAATACAGATATTAAACAAAAAAATTGTTTTTTATTTAAAATATGTTTAATCTGATTTTTTTGTGTGATGTTCAGAATTTGTTAACATATGAAAATGGAATTACATTTGAATAGGTAATGTGGTATTTAAGTTTTTATGTTTAAGGGTATAAGTTCAAAACTGAGTTTCAAATTCTGTTTTTGTCTGTATTTGTTTGTTTGTTTTTGTCTGTTTCATGAAAGACATGAAGGGGGATTTTTTTTTAATTAATTAATTTTCCCACCCCTAAGGAGGAAGGGGGCCCCGCAAGGGGCAAATGCCCTTCATTAAGGACGGTGAGACTCCATAAATTCCTCTAACCAAACGCGGGTAGACTACTGACCAGCCATGAGTTACGGTCTTTGTTGGTCTGAAACATTATAACATATATATATATATATATATATATATATATATATATATATATGTGTGTGTGTGTGTGTGTATGAAAAAAATAAAATATATTATTATAAACTTGCCAAAAGTGTACATAAAATCTGAAAACTAACGCGATTACAATAAGATTTAATAACCTTTTCTGCACTCAACCGCTGAAACTTGACTTTTAGACTCGCAAAGAATGTTTACGAGTATATTCTGAATTAGCCCAAACAATTTTATCACACACTTATGTCTGAATAAGTATGCATTAGAATTATTTGCTGTTCTACATGCATATTTATGCTGTTTTACCCTAATGTCTAACGTTTCACCCGTTTGTCCCATATATACTGATTTACATTGTGTACATCCGATCGAATACACACAACCAACCGCATTATCCAGACTATTCTTTATTAGGCGTGATTTAACAGTATTATTTTACTTAAAGACTACATTGATACCAATTGCTTTAAGTAAAGTCAGAAGATATTGAAAATTAACATGGTAAGGTAGGCAAATACTGTTAAATCACGCTTAATAAAGAATAGCCCGGATAATGTGGTTTGTTGTGTATACTACACAATGTAACTCAGTATATATAGGCCAAACGGGTAAAACGTTAGATATTAGGGTAAAACAGCATAAATATGAGTGTAGAACAGAAAATAATTCTAATGATTGTTTAACCATATGCATACATGTAATCATAGTATCAAGTGGGATTGTTCTAAAGCGCTTGTTAAAAACAGATATAATTGAAAGGAATATTCTACAATGTGCATTTATCCATTTTAAAAATAATTTTAAATAACAATGCGGGAATGTATAAAATTGACAATATCCTGTTTAAATTCCTTCTGCCTCTCATTAAGTTTTGTTAGTTATGTGCTAATCTTTTTGTTTCCGTCCCGCTGTATATATTTTGGGCATCTCGCCTGGTCCCTTCATTCCCTTCATTTCACGTGTTTAATTGTGAAATTCATCCTGTATATATATATATATATATGTATATATATATATATATATATATATATATACAGTATATATATATACACACACACACACACACACACATATATATGAGATATTTCACGCAGGAAAATGAAAGTAGGAGTAGCGACGTTTCGCTCCAATCACTGGAGCATTCTGAAGCTTTATTAACCGAAAAAACAGACAATCTTGTATATACCCTTAAAAGGCTTAAAAAGTGGGAACGGAGAGGGGGAGCCGGAAGTTGGGGGTGATCTCAGATAAAGTTACAAAGATTAACAAATACTTAAGGTTACAAAGTTTAACAAGTGGTTAATACAGGTACCCCAGGTGTGAGTATAAAACTTTTTATAAGATAATAAAAAGAATTAAGGTTACAAAGATTCATTAAACGATACAACAGAGAACTAAATAAAATAAAATAAATGAATGCGGTGGGAACGGAGGTAGGTATGTACGATTCGTTGTTTGGATTTACCAATAGTGTTTTTGTTTACTGAAGAGTAAATTAAATAGTTGTATATGATATTTTCCTGTCTGCCCGTGTTTAGGTTGAAGTTTTGTGTGTGTTGTATAAGGGCTGATTCGAAGAGGAGCATCGTTGGGTAATGTGGTGCGTTAAGGATGACGTGGTCCTCCTTGAAGTTAATTTGATGTCCTGTATTTCTGTTGTAGTTGTAGAATAGTGTTCGCCTTTGCCTCTCGAAAGAGTTCCTCTTTCCCTCCTTCCCTTTGGCTGTATTTTAGGAACATATTCTTCTAAGATTTCCAGCGGTTTTTTTTCCAAAATTATTGGCATTTCTTTGGTTGTTTTGTCCTCTAAGACCGTTTACCACTCTATTTGTGCCAGATGGGATCTTATTTCTTCCCAATTTATAGTCTTAGAGTTTAAATTAAGAATAGCCAATTTGCTTCTTTTTTCAGTATGAGTATTTTCTTTTAGTGCTCTCACCATATTATGGATACCTCGATAATGTTATGGTCTGAGATATTTGTTGGTGTCATTTTTATATCATTAATTTTTACTGCTAAGAGCTTCATAGCTGTTTGATTTACTTATTATTGTCTCTGTCATATGGTTCTCACGCATGTGCATAGCACAGCCACATTTTCATCTTTCTGTTCTATCAGCTCGTAATATGTTGTAAGTCCAGGCATTGGGTATTCGTATTCAGTATTTGTATTCGAATGCATTCGAATATAGATTTTGAAGTAGTCTTATTCGTATTCGAATACTTGCGTAGGAAAAGTCACGGTATTCATACTCGTATTTGAATACTTTGACAAAGTATTCGAATTCATAAATATTTTCATGAATACCTATTATTCCAATTTACTCGGCTTCCTCTGCTCCTGTGGAAAGACTTTACAGTATTGGTGGGAAGATCTTCTGCCCCGCTGCCGGCTCTCAGTAAAGACTTTCCAAAATCTCATGTGCATCAAAGTAAACAAACACCTTATAGAGAAGTAGACAACCAATAACTCAATAACTGTATAACTTTGTCAAATTGGCAGAACTATGATTGGATAACTCTGTAGAATGTAACTCGCCTCCATGTTGTCTTGCATAATAATGTCCTTTCATAAAATGGATTTGTTTTAATAATAAAAATTTGATGCAAACACGTATTGTTTACTTACGTTTCTGTATTTGGACTTGATTGAAAGTATTCATGAATACATTCATTCGAATATTTTATATTTCTGTATTCGTATTCGAATACTGAGCTCCTGTATTCGCCCCATCCCTGGTTGTAACCGTCAATTTTTATTTCTTTTTTCACAGTTTTCACAGTCTCCTTAGCAGTTTTTAAGATGTGTTTCTGTGAGGCATATGATGTCAGTCCTTGTTTCTTCCATAAATCCTTTCAGGTATGAAACTTTGTTTATCTTGTGTGTTCGGCCTTAGCCTTTAAATATTCGCCAGGACTATATTTATGTTTTCTGTTTTTCCGTTGTCCTTCGAGTATTCCAAATGAATTTCCTTCAGTGTCGCGTGTTTTGTATTCCTATGGTCCTCCAAGAAAGCTTCGTTTCCGGTTACCTGTTCTGATAGTTTCTTGCTTGGTAACGGGTCGGCTCGGACGTTCTCAGCTGTGTCGACTGTATGTGCTGAATGAGGTTTAGTATCCGTATGGTGTCTGCGATGTCAAGAAAATTTGCCCTTGGTTTGTATTCGTAGGTTTCTTGCCATTTTTCTTATTGTCCCTTGAGTTTGTTGGGAGGTGATGATAGTAGCATTTCTTACCATATTTGCAGACCCATGCATTGCATAGTACTCGTACTTGCAATGGTGGGATGATAAAATCTGCAGTTGTCGCCAAATTTACAGTGACCATTATTATAATAGAAATTGAACATGGTGGAGTGGTCCTACATACAATGTCCTTCATTATAGCTTCGAAAGCCCTTTGCACAATATATGCATAGAGTTATTTCCACATTATCATTCGGGGTCTTTGTTTTTGTTGTTTGTTTCATTTCCTTTTTCGAAGATAACCTCATTCTATTATCGTGATATCCCACCTGTTTTTAGCTTTGTACTGTTTTCACTGTGGTGTTCGCCAACTGATCTACGTGTTTCTTTTAGTGCTTTTGTTGCAATGATTTTTTCGTCCTCTTTTCGCATCGGTATTCCGACATGTGACATATTTGTATCTGCTTCATTTTTCTTCGTCTCCTTTCCTGTTTCTGCTCATCGTTTATATTCACTTCTTTCGCTGCTTCCTCAGTATCTCTTTCTGTTTTATAAACCGTAAACGAATTTATTTCCGTTATACATCCTTCACAGAAATATTTTACTCCCTTTAGTTTACTGTAGTTTGGCACTTGCTATAAGGTGATGTCTTCATCTTACAATTGAGGTAGTTAAAATCAAAGAGAAATTAACAAAGATCACATCTAATTGCCCTCCACTCATCGGTTGTATTGTTGAAAACCTTGCAAAACTTTAGAAATCGGTTACCCATTTCCGTGCTATTTATAAACAATATTATATAAAGAATGGTGAGCAAAAAATTTACTGAAGAAGGAGAGGGTGAGGGTGGGGGTTTTGACTATAGGGGCGAGGGTGAGGGAGAGTGGTCTCCGTTACTCTGGGTGATGGGGAATGTCACGCGTTGTGTATGTCCACTGACTGGTGCTGATAAGAATGACCGCGGGAGATATCGGTGGATGGCTATAGAAATTTTGGGGAAAAACAAAGTGCCTTGTTTCAATCGTATGAATGGGCACCTAATTTTTCTCAGCTGGAACTGATCGAGTAAGAATAATTTGCTTTGTTTTACTCTGTATGGTATATGTCATACTTCACCACTTAAGAAAATACCACTTTGCGTGAGTTCATATTCACACAGGTACTGGCACTTATCAAATGATAATTTACTGCTAGATTTTCACTATTAATTAGCTTTTATACGGACTTCGATCGAAACACGTGTTACCGCTGCACAGAGTAGAACTGTAATTATATATATAAAATTAAAAACCCGCAAGAAAATAAAATAAGATCCGAATAATGTTTTCAACTCACATAATAGGCCCTTTTTCAATTCGGACGCTGAAACGTTATTCGGATGTCATTTTATATTTTCTTGCGGGTTTTTAGTTTTCTAAAAATTTTGTGGTTACTGCTGTTTAATATATATATATATTTAGGATAAAAACGAAGACGTAGAGCAAAAAAGTCATTATATTTGGCTGCAGCCGACGTTTCGGGCAACTCTACCCATTTTCAAGGCCTAATAAATAAAAAGCTAAAATTAATGCATGACAAAAATATATGAATGTCAAAACAAACTAATTTATAGTACAGAATAAAACCACTTCAAGAATAAAAATTAAAAAGCATAAAACAAGCATAAGCCAAAACAAAAAGTAAAAATTATATATACATGACAAATATACACATGATAAAAATAAAACTTAAAAACTAAAAACATTCAAACATAAATTAGTTAAAAACTTTACTAATAAAAAGTTAAATGAAAAAACGCAAAAGTGCACCAAACATACCATGCTCACTTGACAGCCACAAACAACTGAGGCGAAAAGGAGACAGGGTCAAGGGGAAAAAACAGAAAAAAAAAAAAAAAAAAATTTAGTTTGTAGGTATTCTAATTAATATAAAGGGGGTAACAGCTAGAATCAATATTTAAACTGGAGTTCAGAAATTTAATGCACAGAGATTCGTAAATACGGAGAGAGGACGGGCATTTTAATGATTTAAGAATTTTAAAGTTATTAACGGAAATATCAACCTTACACTTAACAGAATGATTTCTAATGGCAGACTGTTCCTTTTTAGATAAAACTTTCCCTGTCCTATGGCTAATACCCATATGGGAGCAAAATCTTGCCTGCAAAGAACGAACTGTGCTGCCAACGTAGTTCCCCTGGGAACACCCAGGGCAGGTAAACAAATAAACGACAGAACAGTTCATCGCAGGGGGGATTTTGTCCTTACAACGGAAAAAACGTTGGCAGCACAGTTCGTTCTTTGCAGGCAAGATTTTGCTCCCATATGGGTATTAGCCATAGGACAGGGAAAGTTTTATCTAAAAAGGAACAGTCTGCCATTAGAAATCATTCTGTTAAGTGTAAGGTTGATATTTCCGTTAATAACTTTAAAATTCTTAAATCATTAAAATGCCCGTCCTCTCTCCGTATTTACGAATCTCTGTACATTAAATTTCTGAACTCCAGTTTAAATATTGATTCTAGCTGTTACCCCCTTTATATTAATTAGAATACCTACAAACTAAATTTTTTTTTTTTTTTTTTTTTTCTGTTTTTTCCCCTTGACCCTGTCTCCTTTTCGCCTCAGTTGTTTGTGGCTGTCAAGTGAGCATGGTATGTTTGGTGCACTTTTGCGTTTTTTCATTTAACTTTTTATTAGTAAAGTTTTTAACTAATTTATGTTTGAATGTTTTTAGTTTTTAAGTTTTATTTTTATCATGTGTATATTTGTCATGTATATATAATTTTTACTTTTTGTTTTTGGCTTATGCTTGTTTTATGCTTTTTAATTTTTATTCTTGAAGTGGTTTTATTCTGTACTATAAATTAGTTTGTTTTTGACATTCATATATTTTTGTCATGCATTAATTTTAGCTTTTTATTTATTAGGCCTTGAAAATGGGTAGAGTTGCCCGAAACGTCGGCTGCAGCCAAATATAATGACTTTTTTGCTCTACGTCTTCGTTTTTATCCTAAATGTAAAACTACGTCTCCTTAGGAGGGATCCTATTTCATATGTGTATATATATATATATATATATATATATATATATATATATTAAAAAAATTTATTCCATGACGCTTTCCCACAATAAATGTATCGTAAATTTTCTAGTGAACCATCCCTGACCAACATGAATGAACGTAGGTGCTGTAATTGATCCCAGTTGATTTGTTGACACAAATGAATATGGAGTTGTTCATTTGAGCTTATAATTACTTCGACTTTGTTGATGTCGAAGGTACGCCGCAATACGCCCCCAAGAATCATCCGAATCCTTGGATGTGTAAGTGTGGTTGTGTTGCATTTCTTTCTTGCTAAGAAGTGTTTAGAAAAATTTTCTATCTCGAAACAAAGAAGTCTGGTGGTAATGGATTATGAAAACTTGGTGGACACAGATCTTTCGAAATGATCTCTAATATGTGACGTCTGTTTATAACAGTCTTGATAGGGGTAGTCTCCTGTAAACTCACTGCCGCCTAAATGATTCACTAGTTCATGTACGTATATATGGCAATTTTGGGATCTGTGTGGTGGTTCCTAAGAAGATAACTGGTTCAATAATAATCTTTGTTTCACTTACTGCGTCTTTACACCAAATTCTTGGGGTAAAGTGGTGTTTCATAGAAAGCATACACGTTCTCTTTTGACCATGTTCGCGTGTTTCAGGAATTGACGTATCTATTTACGTGAACTTATGACTTATCTGTGAAACCCGTTGGTCCAAAACATTTGAATTCTCATGAATAACGCTCGTAACCACTCAGAGTACCGCATTCATTTCTGTAAATTTAGAGGCTGCAATTGCTGACAGCAGCCACACAGTACGGATTAGACTTAGTTGTCGCGATGATTTGTGATACGCACTAAACGACACACCAATTTCCAGCGACAGTCTTTGGAATGATTAGCAGAGGGACCTTTGTATCAGAATATTTTACTCAATAAGCTCACGTCCACTTCCAGGCTGATCGGCAACACTGACTTCTTTCTTATTTTATAAGCAAGTATGCAAAATTAAGCATTTTTATTCGTATATACACTCTAGATGGATTTGATGGAGAGAATTACATTCTGCCATCGTCTCGCCTTTATAACCCATAATCTCAAGACTATCAACTCATCCTCTCTCTCTCTCTCTCTCTCTCTCTCTCTCTCTCTCTCTCTCTGTATGTATATAGGTCTGTGAGCGTGTGTATGTGTGTGTGAGAGAGAGAGAGAGAGAGTAAAGAAAAAGCTATGATATTCTTTTATTTTTGACATTGCAAAACCGACTCCATACAACTAAACATTGTGACCTTTCTTGTCAAGAAATTTGGGCGTCCTCTTTACAAAATTTAATCTTAGGGAATGTAGCACGTAATGGTCATATTATATCATGCTTCAAATAATCGTTTAGGGCCATCATCTTGATTAAATTATGCGGAATAGCCCAACACGAAAAGAAAACAAGTTTTCATTTACATTATACGACTGTAATTCCATTACTGAATTATATAATAAATATGAGGTAAGTACTAAGTAGTGTACTACTGTAAATATGTTGCATAGTCCCAATCATTAAACATTGATCACTTATAAATAACTGTTATAATTTAATATTGCGAAACTAATATTATATTAGTGTTAAAATGTAAATTTTACTCTTATAAAGCCTTCTTGTTTCGGATCAAGTAAAGATAAGCACCCCCAGCCTTCTTTAATTAGCCTTATAAGGCTAACTAACGAAAATATCACGACCTAACCTAACCAATCGTTAAGTCAACTGTACGCCCTTGACGATTGGTTAGGTTAGGTCGTGATATTTTCGTTAGTTAGCCTTATAAGGCTAATTAAAGAAGGCTGGGGGTGCTTATCTTTACTTGATCCCTTGTTTCTTGTATAATGTTAGGTATCGATGTTAGGATAATCATTCTTTACACCATTTTGAAATAATGTTTTATGTATGAATTACAAAAATGTTACGATAAAAGATTGTATTGGAAAATTATTCCGTTCTTAAACTAGTTGAAAACACTAATTTATTAACATACTAACATTACATGAGACGAGTAAACAATATTTAAAAGATGTTATCAATAAGCATTTGAACAAGCATGAAAATGCAATTATTTTAATTAAAATGCTTTTACATTATTTTACACTTTACATTTTACATTATTTGAACAAACATCCTGTTTGAATGTTGCGTATACCTTTATGTTGTCAGGGTATATGTTAGTCAATGTCTAAAATCAGGCAATTTGTAAATTGACTGAAATTTTAGGCAATGTGTCAAATTGATGATACACACAAAACCTAACCTAACCTTTCTGGTAATGCTGCATATGCATGACCACTGGTATTTCCCAATATGCTGCCTAAAAATTAATTAGGTTAGGTTAGGCTAGGTTTTGTGTGTATCATCAATTTGACACATTGCCTAAAATTTCAATCAATTTACAAATTGCCTGATTTTATATATTGACTGTAACATATATATAAAGGGTGATCCAGAGAAATGGGACCCAAAAGAAACCCCTGTAACTCTTAAAGTATAAGTCCTTTTATAAAATCATACGCATCATTCGAAAGAGGATAGTTACAAGTTTGTACAGGATTGTATAGGTTTTGACAATACAATACAAGACAAGATAAGATACAAAACAAAATAAAAGTGTTAGTTAAAACTAACCCTTCAAGATGACTGCATGGACTGTGGAACAGCTGCGTTTCATAACTGAGCAATATTATGAGCATGGAAGAAGTGTAGTTTCAGCTCAAAGATCTTTCAAGACAAATTTTCAGATGTCAAAATCACCTTCTAAGAAAGTAATCCGTCGGTGTGTCAGAAATTTTTCCCTAACTGGCAGCATTGGAAAAAGAAAACCAACTGGAAGAGTGCGCACAGCAAGGATAGACGAGATCATTAACAGAACTCATGAAATTGTACAGGATAATCCTAACATAAGCATCAGACGTGCTTCTCAGCTGTTAGGAGTTGGATATGGAACAACACACCGTATATTCAAGCAAAATTTAATGCTCTTTCATATAAAATTCAAACTGTGCAACAACTAAACGATGGAGATTTCGCACGAAGACGACAATTCTGTCAATGGATCCAACAGAAGGTAAATGACACCATCAATTTTCTAGCAACTTTGATTATGTCAGACGAAGCCCATTTTCACTTGAATGGAACTGTAAACAAACAAAATTGTCGTTTCTGGGCAACAGAAAATCCATTGAATATTACCGAAGTCCCGTTGCATAGTCAGCGTGTAACTGTTTGGTGTGGTCTTACTGCATCACAGATCATAGGGCCGTACTTTTTCGAGGATTCCACCGGAAACACGGTCACTGTAAATGGTGATCGCTACGAAAAAATGTTGACCGATTTCCTTATTCCTAAATTAAGAGATCTTTGTCTAGAAAACCACTGGTTCCAACAAGACGGAGCTACCTGCCATACCACGAGGAACTGCATGGCAGTTTTGCGTCAAACGTTTCCAGGCGAGTTAATCTCAAGATTTGGAGACGTTGAATGGCCCGCAAGGTCTCCGGATTTTTCTCCCTTAGATTATTATCTCTGGGGATATTTAAAGAGTAGGGTCTACAGAATAAGCCCAACGACCTTGCAAGAATTGAAGGCCGCCATCACAAATGAGATACAGGCCATACCACCGCACACTCTTGCAAAAGTGATTCAGAACTTACAAGCGAGAACACTGGAATGCTTGGCAACTAATGGAGCACATTTGAAGGGAGTCATTTTTAAAAAATAAATATTTCATAATAAACTTGTAACTCTACTCTTTCGAATGATATATAGTTTTTATGAAAGGAATTAAATATTAAGAATATTTGGCTTTTTTTTTATGGGTCCCATTTATCTGGATCACCCAGTACTTACCCGCAAACAACATTTTTAGCTTTAATTAATGCACACTTTAGAGAAAAAAGTTCGGCTAGGAACGTAAAATTTCTACAACGCATAAAAAATTACTGATCCAATATGCTGGATATCCAATATGTGTGAGTTTTGTTGGATCTTTTCCGTTTGGAGCCCACTACCAGATTCTTTTGAAAATAGCACCAGTAGTGCATTTTGACCCTCTCAATATGAAAATAACATTCTTTTTGGAGAAATGCGAACACTTTGCATAATAGGGCAATAAAAATGCAAAATAGATTACATGATATTTTTATGCAAAATAGGTTACATGATAGTTATATTCAGTGGCGTGCGGTGGGTGTGTCCACAGGGTAAGCGGTAGCTGCATATATATAATATATATATATATACACAGGGCGTCCCAAAAAATGTATACACACTAAATACTTATAAAGGCAGTGTTTATTAAAATACATTTCATTTTCAAAATGTAATAGAATCTACAGACATTATTTAATTGTTTTGTCAACGCCTGTTTTCAAACTGACGTCCGTTCTGGTCCAGGCACTGCTGATAACGCGAAGCAATAGAATCGCAAACATCACGAAACATTTCGTTTGGTATTTGTGTGCATTCTCGTTCAATGGCTGCTCTCAATTCAGCGACTGTTGCAGGTTTTATAGCGTAGACTTTGTCTTTTAAGTATCCCCATAAAAAAAGTCTAGTGGTGTGAGGTCTGGTGAACGCGGAGGGTATTCTACGAAACCCCTTCGTCCAATCCACATCCACATCGTGCCAAGTACCACTCGCAATACTCCACTCTTCGGTCCGGATCATCTTCATTAATAGTATGGACTAATCTTGGAATGTAACTTTTCCATTCACAGCGCTTCAAAATGCGTTGGACAGACGATTCTGAAATTCCTACCTCACGACTCGCTTGCCGCACAGATTTTCTTGGACTTTGGTGATACGTTTCCAGTACTCTTTCTTGCTTTGTGGGGCTTGTCGATGTCCGTGGTCTTCCGGAACGCTTCTTGTGGACATTCTGAACAGTTCCATCGGCTTCAAACTTATCTCTAATTCGAGTGATGGTAAGTCGCGTTGGTGGATCTGTTTGAAACTCCCTCCTAAACTGTCTTTGCACTTCAACTGCGTTTTCACACTTCCAGTAGCATTTTAGAATGAATTTCCTTTGTTCAAAGCTTAGTCTGACTGCCATTATTAATTCTAATGGGTTTAACTTGGAAAGAAAGAAACATCAATTGAGCTATCAGCTGTTAAAGTGTGTATACATTTTTTTGGGACGCCCTGTATATATATATATATTAGTGATGGATCGAATAACCGCAACCGCAACCGCACTACAACCGCACAAAAATTCACAACCGTAACCGCAACCGCACTTATGGAACGGCGGTTGCGGTTGTAAAAGCTTAGTTAATTTTCCAATGGGTGGAGGCTGGGGAAAGTGGTAGGTGGGATGAACAGTGCGATGGGTCCTCGTCCCTCATCCTGGTAACACACTTAGTGCAAAATATGGTTTTAATTAATTTGACCTATTCTTTCATAATAGCTATATAAGTTTAGAATATACTTCATTTAAATAGTATTTATTTAGTAAATACCTTATGTTGAACACAAGTTTTGCAACACACAAATAGCGGTAGCGGTGTATTGCAAAACTTGTGTTCAACATAAGGTATTTACTAAATAAATACTATTTAGTATATATTATGTACCAAGTGTGGCTAAACCGCACTATAGTGGCTAAATCCAGTTAATAATTACGCATTTTTCCTAGTATATGATAACCGCAACCGCAACCGCGGTTGGAAAAAATTCGACAACCGCAAACACAACCGCAACCGCGGTTGTAAAAACCGACCACTCGATCCATCACTAATATATATATATATATATATATTATACAAGCATCATAACTTTATATTAGTTTTCGATTACTGTAGTAATATACTGACTTTTTGCAATTTGACTTTTAACTGGGTAGGCGATGCATGCCCCACTTACCCTGACTGCACGCCATTGATATATATACCGGGTTGCCCAGAAAAAGGTAATCTATTGCTTTTATTAACTACTAGGGGCACTCAATATATTTTTCCCACCCTTTTTCCTAGCTAAATAATAGGCCATGGGGCTGAAATGTCTTTTGGGACGTAAGTTTGAACTTTCTGCGCTTCACATAACCCGATTTTTCGTTTGAACTTCCCCTCCTTGTATAAAACCGCTTTTAAACGCTCTTGTATAAAACCGATGGTTAACGCAGTTCCGAAAATGGCGTCTGACAGTGATGTGCGTCGTAAACAGAGAGCTGTTATCGAGTTCTTAACCGCAGAGAAGGAAACAGTTGGAAATATTCACAAACGTCTACAAAACATTTACGGAGATGGTGTTGTTGATCAAAGCACAGTTGGACGCTGGTCTAAACGTGTGAGATCATCGGAGAGTGGGAGAGCCAGCCTCGATGATGAGTTCACGCAGCGGTCGCCCGGCATTGGCTGTGACATCTCACACTGTGCAACGTGCTAACAACATCATTCGATCAAATCGGCGAGTCACATACAAGGAGCTAATTCACTGAATTAGTGAAGGAAGTGTGAATACGATAATTCAGCAACTGGGATACTCAAAAGTGTGTTCACAGTTTGTTCCTCGCGAACTGACTGAAGATCACAAAGTCCAAAGAAAAGAAATTGTTTCTGAGTCGTTGGTTCGATACGAGACAGAATGGGATGACTTCCTTTCACGTATTGTGACTGGGGATGAGACTTGGGTACACCACTTTGAACCTGAAACAAAACGCCATTCCATGGAGTGGCATCACGCAGACTCCCCACGTAAGAAAAATTTCAAAATGGTTCCCTTTGCAGGAAAGGTTATGGCCACCATCTTCTGGAACGTGAAAAGGGTGATTCTGGTGGACATTATGAAGAAAGGACAAACATTCAACTCAGAGGCATATATTGCTACCCAACAGAGACTCCAGAGACGTCTAAAGCGAGTGCCACGGAGAGAAAACTGGAAGACGTCCTTCTTTTGTACGATAACGCAAGACCACACAACAGTTTGCAAACAAGAGAGGCCATCACAAAAATGCGCTTGACTATGTTACCCCACCCTCCATACAGCCCGGATCTGGCACCTTCAGATTTCCATTTGTTTGGGCCAATGAAGGATGCTATTCGTGGAAGAAAGTTTCAGAGTGACGATGAGGTTGTTGAGGAGGTTAAGAGGTGGCTCCAGCGGAACCCAGCGGACTTTTACCAGCAAGGAATAAAGGCCCTTGTTTCGAGGTGGAGGAAAGTCGTAGCAAAGGATGGAGACTATGTGGAAAGAAAAAAAAGTGGGGCAAAATATATCGAGTGGCCCTCATATTATATTTACTATTGTCAAGATTTGCTTGCTTTTATAACGATTTAAATAAATAATTTGCTTTTATATGTAGCACTTCTATATGTCTTTATAATATTTGTTTCTAAAATACTCTATTTATCTTTGTCGCAGATTTTTCAAAAATATTTAATCACCCATCAAAAATGTCCTCATATAGTCAAGAAGATCTCATATTGACAAAACAATTACGTATTGAGAAACACTATGGTGCCAGAAAAATTATATCAATGTTTCCAAATAACCACTGACTCGTTCTGGTGTAGAAAAAAATATTTGTAAAATTGATAGAACTACATGTGTTGCTAGAACCAAAGGTAGTGGAAGAAAAAGAGAAGTTCGCACTGATGAAAATATTGCAATGGTTGAGGAAATGTTTCTAAGTCAGGAAAAAAAGCCTGGAACGCATATGACACTAAATGAAATTGCAACAGAAACCGGAATTTCAAGAGATTCTATACAACGAATTGTCAAAGAAGATCTGTAATTGACAGTTTATAAACGCTATCCATTGCAGCTCTTGAGTGAAGTCAATAAGATGAAGAGAATGGAAGCATGTCAAGCTTTTCTTGAAAGATTTCCCAATGTCAATAGAATCTGGTTTAGTGATGAAAAATCACTTTCAATTCGATCACCTATCACCGCTCAAAACAATCGAGTGTATTCTACAACAAGAACCAAGAGGGAAGTAACACCGGAAAGACTTAATTCAACGTTTTAACTTTTCTAAAAAACTAATGATCTGCTGTGTCTCAAAACTGGGTAAAAGTATGTTGTTTTTGTTGAAAGTGGTGTTAAAATGAATGCTGTTTATTATTGCAACAGTATATTAGAGAAACATCTACCAAAAATTCGTGAAATAACGGCAAATTGATAGACATTTCAGCAAGATGGTGTAACAAGTCATACTGCTCATCTTTACAATTGAATATTTATACAAAGAAGTTCTTGACTACATAAAACCTAAAGATTGGCCTGGCAACAGCCCAGATTTGTCTCCTCTTGATTATGCAATATGGGATGAACTGAAAAAAAGAGTGCATAGGAATATTAATTTCGCTAACAGTGATCAATTAAGAGAAAAAATTGTGGAACAATGGAATTCGCTACCACAAAATTTCATAAACAGGGTAATTGATAACTGGCGCCATCGTTTGGAGCCTTGTGTCCAACAAGGTGGTGGATATTTTGAGTATTTGATGTCATAATATAGAAAATAAACAGGAGTATTTATTAATATGTATTATTTATTTTGTATTTCTTTCTATGAAACTGAAATAAAATCTTAAAACAAAAGCTTACTTTTTCTGGGCAACCCGGTATATTAACATTAAAATTAACCAACTGCTTAGGTTAACTGAATGCCCAGTTAGGTCAACTGAATGCCCGGTTAGGTTGATTGAGTGCCCGGTTAGGTCAACTGTACGCCCTTGACGATTGGTTAGGTTAAGTTGTGATATTGTCGTTAGTTTGTAATTATTTTTGTAATATTCCAGTTTTCCATCTGTTCCTTTTATGCTATAAGAGTGTCACGAATGTATATAGCCTAGGTCTTTCGCGAACTAAGAATAAGATGGCCTATAGCCTACGTCCAGCGCAAATTATAGTCAAATTTTTAAGAATAGACAAATATTTGTTGTTTTTATTTATGTTCATAGCTGTTAAATTAAATAACTTAACTTTCTCCTATTCAAAATGTACTGATTATTAATAAAAAGTTAGGATCACCTGAAGATCAGGGCCCCCAGCCTTCTTTAGTTATCCTTATAAGCAGTGGCGGCTCGTGACTTTCAGTTATGGGGGTGCTGCCTCAGAAATTGCGAACAATTGTGTCGATTATATATATATATGAGAGAGAGAGAAAGTCGAATAGATAAATAGATAACTACTCACTACTCAGTCATAAAAATAAGTAAAATAGTATCATAAAATCAATTATAGGGTACTTACGTTTAACGGGTAATTTCGAATTTGCCAAAAATTTATATATAAACTGTCGTAACCATGAAGTTTGCATGCACAAATCTTTTATAAAATAAGTGGAGAAACTTTAGTTTTAAGGTTTCGTTGTGTACATCTCTGAAAGCAAGGTGGTTTGGCTTATAAATATTCATGAACGAATAAATCAGAAATGTTTCAGATTGTTTAACGTTTGTTCTATCTCAATTCGGATTCTCAGGGAAGTGATAAAGCCGAACCACGTTGGGACAGAGGTTTATCACCGAGACCCGACCCCAACGGGAAGGGCAATTCAACGGATTTGGGTGTATATGCGAAATGGTTGGGTTCCTCTTTCGCTGGGTCGAACATTTTTGGATTCGTTTCGCTGGATGGTGCGACTTTTGTAAGTCAGATTCGAAGACGCTTGCTAAAATTGAACCACGACGTGAGTCATAAAATCGGGACTTCGAATCTGTTAACTATATTTAAATGTATTTTTGGGAAGAAGGAGGGGTCTATACTCGGAAGTCAGGTCCAGCTCCAATCAGGGGTCCCAGGATCTGGGAAACGTAGTAAAGACGCCTTCTTTCCCTCTTGTATGGGTAATAACCTTCTGGGGGACGGCCTTGGGAGAAACAAATGGTTTGATAGGCTTTCAAAACATTGGAAGGCGGGGTCCTTCAAAATTGTAAAGTAAATTCGAAAATTGTTAAGTCAGTTGGTAGTCGTCCTCCTTGAAATTAACTGTGGCTAAATAAACCCTATTAGACTTGTGGTGTAAGGAAAATCTAGAAGTCTTATGATTGAAATTAAGAACTTGTATTGCATTTCATTCGTTTACGCGGGAACTTGTGCATAAGAATTTTATTGTTAGCGACCTTAACCGAGAACTTGGTTGGATCTTAATTAATGTTAGCCAACGGACCAAGAATTTTGTGAACTTTCCATTAATTTAATTTGGTTCCAATTAAATGCTAAACGGGGTACGTCTGTGCCCTAGTTTACTGAACCCGTCAATGTGGGTTCGGAAGGAAGCCCCGTTATTTGGTAGATTGTCGTTTTGGTTTTGGGCGGGCCGTAAATCTGTGGTCCGTACGCAGCACAATTGAGAGTAATTTGTCATCTGCAGTCGTAAGTAGAATAATTCTTCAAATTTCATTGTATTGTACAGAAAATTGGTAAATTTAATTGATTTAAATTCAGATCACTGTGAACTTTGTCTGTGAATTTATAATTAGATTGTATTGTATGAAAAATTGGTAAATTTACTTCAGAATAAATTTCCTAAATTCCTGTACTGTTTCGAGTGACATTTAATAAACTTTATAAGAGGGAGTGTGTCGTTTCTCTGCCACCTTGCAATAGGCCTCTCTTGTAAGCTGAGGGTCAATTATCATTCAAAGATTGAATTCAAAGTAGGCTTTCAGTAAGCCGAGGGGAACTTACGCCTATCAATTTAAAGGGCGATCCGTCTGGATAGGTCGAGTCATCCGGAACGCAAAGAAAACGCGTAAGAAATAATCTGAAATAGAATTATAGGGTAGCGCCCCACTTAAAGGGTGTCAGTGAAGTGCATTAACATAATTAAAAGGGTGTCCAGCACCATAAATAAATAAACGGGTTGGGCGCTACATAAATGGTGTCAGAAGTTGCAAAAGAAAGAAAGGGGCGCACACCTAAGTAAAGGAGTTGCGCACAACATAAATGGTGTTAGAAGTTGCAAAAGAAAGAACGGTGCGCACAACAAAACAAATTCCATTCTTCTGTTTTTATTCTGAACGAAAAAATATTCTAAGAAAGGAAAGCTATATATTGTAAATAATCCAATCCAATTATTATATAATTAACTTCAATCTCACGACAAAAAATAAATGATAACGAATCATTGATAAATGCAATTCGGAAATTAAATTTCGAATTAACAAACGATACAGCAACACAACTACCACGTCAAACAAACAAATCGGCACTGCTCTGTCCACAGTGCTTTGGATCCTCTTAAACCCGCGATTCTGACTCGCTCTTCGTACGTCCGCCACCGAGGTTTCAAGCGTTTCGAACAAAATCTGGAACTGTTAAGTACGCAGTTCCACGGGAAGGCTGAAGCTACTTTCAAGATTCATTCGTTCGGCATTGAAATAGTTTAAGGAAAAAAGGATATAATCTGATTTAAAAACTCAAAGTTCATTGAAAAAAACAATCAGAGAGGCTATTTTAAATATTTAAATATAAAGATCATAAAATCATGGGGGTGCTGCAGTTCCACAGTGCCTACCTGCGAGCCGCTCCTGCTTATAAGGCTAACTAACGAAAATATCACGACTTAACCGGATCACCTGAAGATCAGGGCCCCAGCCTTCTTTAGTTAGCCTTATAAGGCTAACTAACGAAAATATCACGACCTAACCTAACCAGTTGTTAAGTCAATTGTACGCCTTTGACTATTGGTTAGGTTAGGTCGTGATATTTTCGTTAGTTAGCCTTAAAAAGCTAACTAAAGAAGGCTGTGGGCCCTGATCTTCAGGTGATCCACTTAACCTAACCAATCGTTAGGCCAACTGCACGCCCTTGACGATCGGTTAGTTTAGTAGTATGGGCACAAAATGGACGAGTGCAATGCAAAAGGTCATGCAACAAAGGGAGGATGCTGCAAATGGGGAGGGGTTATCCCCCAAGTTGCAATGAAGGGGGGAGGGAGCTTTTGGGGTGTGAAGGGTGGATGACCTCCCCCCAAAGGGGTAACCTTAACCTAAGAGGAGAGAAAGGAGGAGGAGGAGGAGGGTCTTTGGGGCAGAAGGTGGGAGTTCCTCACCCCACCAAAGGGAAACCCTAACCTAAGACAACCTACGAAAGATAGAGATGTTCGCCTGGCCCCAGCCAGACGCATAATGAGAGTTCATCCGAGCGCCAACTGTCTTACAAGGTCCTAATCAGCCAGTTGGCTTAATCTGGCTTAGAAGGTGTAAATGGCTTGTTCAGGTGTATATTATTAGGGTTAAGCTGTCAGATTGCGCTATTTATTTAATTAAAACATATATTCTTAACAGTTGGCTTAGAAGTCTTAAGCAGCCAGTCGGTTTAGAAGGCATAACCAGCCATTTGGTATACATATATATATATATATATATATTAATCTCGTTTATATATAAAACCAAAAGAATTAAATCAAACATCATTACATCATTCTGTTATTTAGACGAATTATTGGAATCAATTTCAGGAAATATATAGTAAATAAATATACAATCCTATACAAACGAGGAATATATGCAATAAAAAATAATAATATTATAAGAAATACACATTTTTAAAAGATGGAATATATATACAGGGTGGGCGGAAAGCAGCTCCCTATTTTGGATTGGTAAAAAAATACGTATATTATCCATTTATTTCAGAAGAAATAATATGAAAAGGTAGGCATACATGGTAGGTTTTCTCTGAAATTCAATGTGGGCTCCAACTCTTTCCACCAGCTTCTGGAGCCGCCCAGGAATGGCGTCCACTGACTTTAGCAGGAACTCCGGCGGGATGGAGGACATGACTTCCCGAATTCGGTCCTCCAGTTCTTCCAATGTCCTCGGTTTGGTGCGGTAGACTTCTTCCTTTACCCACCCTCAAAGAAAGAAGTCGCACGGTTACCGCTGAAAAACGGCAGAATCGGTTCAGTGTAACGGTGTGGTGTGGTATGACCTCAGATCAGGTTGTGGGCCCGTTCCTTCTGCGCAACACCATGAATGCTGAGCGGTACCTTGCTATGTTGCGAAACGAGGTCTGGCCGGTTGTCAGCACATGGGAGAACATCGACGATCTGATATTTATGCAAGATGGCGCCCCTCCGCACTTCGCTCTTGTTGTCCGTGAGTGGCTGGATGCCCACTTCCCTGGGCGTTGGATGGGTCGTCGTGGTCCACATCAATGGCCAACCAGGAGCCCCGACTTGACACCATGCGACTTCTTTCTTTGGGGGTGGGTAAAGGAAGAAGTCTACCGCACCAAACCGAGGACATTGGAAGAACTGGAGGACCGAATTCAGGAAGTCATGTCCTCCATCCCGCCGGAGTTCCTGCTAAAGTCAGTGGACGCCATTCCTGGGCGGCTCCAGAAGCTGGTGGAAAGAGTTGGAGCCCACATTGAATTTCAGAGAAAACCTACCATGTATGCCTACCTTTTCATATTATTTCTTCTGAAATAAATGGATAATATACGTATTTTTTTACCAATCCAAAATAGGGAGCTACTTTCCGCCCACCCTGTATATATATATATATATATATATATATATATATATATATATATATATATATATACAATAAAATTAATAATAATAATATAAGAAATACACAGTTTTAAACGATGGAATATATATATATATATATATATACACACAATTATATTAAATATTTAAATATATTGAAAATAAATATACATAAAAATATAAGGTAGTAACATATACTCTGCTCGATTTTTTAGTTCATTCAAAACAAAAATTAAAGGACTTATAAGGACAAATTTGCTCGAATTTTTAGTTTATTCATAACAAAAATTAAATGACATAATGACAAATTAATCATCAATATAATTCCCTTCTTTTTCTACAACCTTCTCCCACCTATAGAAAAGTTTTTTATGCCACGTTCGAAGAAATCCCTTGGTTTGGAGGCAGAAAAAGCATTACTTCGTTTTCGATAGCTTCCCTGGATTGCAACTTTTGTCCATCTAGGTGGTGTTGCAGGCTCCTGAATAAATGGTAGTCTGGAGGTGCGATGTCCGGAGAATAAGGTGGATGAGGCATTTTTCCCAACCAAATGCCTCCAATTGGGCAGTGGTGATTCGAGCAGTGGTGGGCTCGCCTTATCCTGGTGGAATAGAACACCTCTGCGATTAATTAATGCAGGATGTTTTTCTTGTAATGTCATCTTCAATCGTTGGAGTTGTTGGCAGTAGACTTCAGCTGTGATTGTTTGGTTATCTGGCAGAAGCTCAAAATTAATAATTCCTTGCATATCCCACCAAACGCATAACAAAATTTTCTTTGTATGGGGTCCATTCCTTGGCTGAGGTTCAGGCTTTGTTTCACGGCTAAGCCACTGATGTCGACGCTTAATATTGTTATAGACGACCCATTTCTCATCCCCAGTGACGAACCGATTCAAAAACGGTGCCTGCAGTTGCCGAGAATGCAGTGATGTGCAAATATCGATTCGATGTTGAAGATTCGCTTGTGACAAATCATGCGGAACCCATTTTCCAACCTTCACTACTTTTCCTAACAGCTTCAAATGACAATGAATGGTCATATGGCTAACGCCGAGTTGCAGGCCAAGTTCTCTTACAGTTACCGTTGGGTTTTCCTCCACTGTTGCTTTCAGCAACTCTTCATCTAACTCATTTGGTCGTCCTGTTCGTTGATAATCTTTCAGACTGAAGCCTCCATTTCTGAACTTCTCAAGCCATCTCCTACACATCTATTCGCTCACAACATCATTTCCATAAACTCTTTGAATGTTTTTTGCGGATTCACTAGCATTAGATCTTTTATGGAACTCATACAGCATCACATTTCGAATATGCTCTTTCGTGGGCTCCATGTTTTTTCAATTACTGTAATATCGTAGGGGTGGCGTTGTAACTGTGTGAAAAATCCAGAGAAAATATTCATTAGTCTAATCCTACACTAGCCTAAGTCATTCTGTATCATTCTGTATTGTGATAAAACCCGTGCGAACCTGTCGCCGCGTGTATTTTGCAACATTTCTAAAACTATTTCACATTATCTTGAGGTTATTCTATTATCTATCGTCCGTTTTCTAATCGAGCAGAATTTATGTTACAACCTGATACATACACTTTATGTTCTACTGCGCTTAACTAAAACACTAAACTCGCACGTAATCGAGTCTACAGTTACATCATTATTGCTTTGCACTAAATACGATTTAACATTATTTCACTGCTCAAGTTATCGGGATACCTATACTCGATGTAAATGGCCTTCATATCGTTCAATACTATTTTTGTGCCCACTTTACATTCGGTTGGCAAGTTATCTTTAAACACGGACAGAATACATTCAAAAGCACGTACAAAGAGGTCATCGTTAGCCACAACATCATTATTAAATATAAGTTTATAAACACTCCTTTCCATTCGAGGGTTTATTCTTACCGATCCGAGCTTTTCAATCGTGAACTTATCTTCACAATGCATAGCGGCAGTTGAAATAATCTAAGTCGTAACGACAGCTGCTCAGTATATAAAGAAATAGTTCTTCAGGGTGAACGGTGTAGGCGAGCTCAGCCCTGTACCGCTCAAGTGCTTTGTACCAAAGTTCATGATATTTCGAAGAGTCTAAACCTTTTAAATAAGCATTCAGCTCTAGACCATTCTCGCCTTGTTCAGTCCTACACTCGGTAAACCCGTTCAGCAGAGCGGTGTATGCGTATTCAAGAACCATATCAAAATAAAGCATATCCATAACACGAGCGTCTAATATAGGCTTCAGCTTGCGGAAACCGATGATTTCAAACATTCTTTCGGGGATGAATCGGTTTCGCGTAGGGACAAGAACGTTTTTATCAGAAGCATTCTTCCACATCAGTCGTATAGCAATGCATGGCTGATCGTTATTTATACACAACGTACAAACAATGGCATATGAGGGCTATCACTAATCTGCTCTCTTCTTGTACCAACACCTGCAGGTAATTTATAACGATCCTCACTCCACTTCTCAACTATCACGAAGACTATTCATTTCCTCAACACTTAAATAAACAACATTCCGTTTACCAGTTTGTTTGTCAACAAGTCGTTTCCAGTACATAGTTAATGGCTCCGGTTTTACGCTTGAACACGCGCAATGACTTCGTCACGGACACATCGTACACGGCATTGAGAATGCTGCTCAAAGGAAGTTCTATCGTATTCGAGGAGTGCATGTCCACTCGGTTCAAGCTCTGAGATGACTATGAGCCACAGGAGGACGGATCGGCTCGACGGGAGGTGTGAGTCACACCATAAGCTGATGAATTGTGTACGGTGTTGCTCCAACGTGAATACTTGGATCCCATTTTACTGGGTAGGTACTGTGAGAAATTTTCCGATACATGAAGCAATACCGGTTTTAATGTTTTATCACTCCCACTCCCAGAATAGCACCATACATTTTCGTTCAGGGAGATTTTCACCAACTAAACACATTTTATTCACACTCTGGCGCACTATTTGAGAGAAACATATGACCATATTTTTCCTTTTTGCTTAGCAGACGATATTCGTCTCTAAATTCTGTTAAAAACTCACGCAGGCCTTTATCCACAACCTCACTGCAAACCTCGTCATGATATATTAATGTAGTGGTAAAAATACTTCAGATTCTCCATCATGACAAGATTTACATTCTCAGTCGCAGGGTACGAGTACTCGGTATGATGCAGCATGACATTATATCGCTTGTCACACTACACGTCAACAAGACTCACTAACCATAACCGTTGCTTCTCTTCTGCACGTGTTGTTTCTTCCACTTTACGGTATATGTAACCCTTTATAAAGTTTAGTCCTACAACATACTTTAATACATCGCTTGTACCACGAAATCCCGCAATGCTCTCGCCAGCATACCCGTAGAGTATTTGCACTTCTTGTTCCTCAAGCTTCGCACGGTTCAATGTAGTCTTAAAAGTATCAAAGGAGGGTGGAATAGGGAGCCATTCAGTATCTACCATATCTTCACACTTTGCTGAATACCACTTCATAAACGTCAAACACGCAATATTAAAGGTAGCCATTAATATTTTCCGTCCGTCCACGTGGGAAAATACACGTCTGAGATTCAGGGCTTGCAGCGGTCAAACTGAGCACACAGGGAAGAGATATGCCCATGTAGTAGCAGGAGTCACGTGGCCGATCATACAGGGGGCGGAGCTTATAACTTTCTCCTGTACATACACACACATATACACACACAAAAAGGAAAAGTGAAACGCTAATTGAAACACGATTTATTTAATAAACGAATTATTCAAGGTATATCTATTTACAAATACGTGTAATAAATAAACATATCGTTAACAATAGACATATATAACAATCATAGGCTATGGTATCCAAAGGGTACGGTATCATAGGTACCAGGCACCTCATAACGTTTCCTATAGGTGTTACGGCACACTTTCGTACCCCTAAGTTCCTTCACGCCCCCCAGCTTCTGCGCCCGAAAATTGTGGGTCCCTACAGTTACTTGGGGCTGTTGGTCGCCCTCATCTTCAAAGCACACTAGATCCTTCAAAGAATCAAAGATAACGACCAGCCGATTCGCCTGGTTGAGCGTGATACCCTAAGCATTCACGATATATTTCATATCCTCCCCACCCTCACCGGTATCCATAAATTTTGGCCCTGTTGAGACAAAAGAGTCGGCGTATGAGATGTCTCCATACTCATCCTTGATCTCGTCAGCTAACTTCCCGAGGAATTCACCAATGGGAGGCATGTATTCACCCTCCCTCGCTGTGAATATCACACTATCCTTATCCGCGTACAAAACCCTCCGACCAAGAGAATGCAATAGACCCCAAAGTTTGTTGCGTGCGTAGGCCGTTGTGAAGTTGGATACAGGTATGTTTGTAACCTGTGAGGTATCTGTGGCCAATAAGGCAATGTACTTTGGCATAATCTCAGATTTCACTATAACTTTGAGCCAAATGAACGTTCCCCTTGCCAATATTCTGTACAAATTTTCCCCAAAGACTGTTTAAACACAACTTTGCACTAAAGCACTTGCCTGGGTTCTTTACAAATTGTGAACGGTCAAGCTGTATCCCTTCACGTTCACGGTAACGTTGAATATAAGCCGATTTTTCATTTTTTGGTATCAACTTCTCGCGGATATCCTGATGCCTCTACCTTATCCTTCAAAAAAGTGTTTATATATGGCGTGAAAAGGTTGTGTAGCTTCTGAAACCTCCACACCTCATATATCTTCAATATTTTGTAGCCATGACGAACGGCTAGGTCCAGCTCAGAGTTTGTATATACACCTCTGATCTTACGCTGGTTGGTTGAATGATTACAATCCCCATTATTCTCCTCTGAGCACTTCACGCACGGGGGAAATATGAGCTTGTGGTCTATAACGACGGGTAAGATCGGCATCCATAAATTGCGGGGGGAGGACATCTACGAAAGAAATGCCGGAATAGTATCCTTTCAAATTTGCTGAGAATACCTCGATGGTGGGCAGGTCAGGTCCCACCAGTTTTTCAGGTGCACCTACTGGGTACGGATTGTTCTTCATCACATAGGGATATAAAGAATAGAAGTCATAGTAATGGAGTTTCACTCCCTTCGTAGGAGGGCTCTCCCTTTGTTGCATAACCTCTTGCAACATTCCCCTCCCCCTTTCGGAACAGTGATCAACATTTGGAACACTGCGTTGCACTCGTCCATTTTGCGCCCATACTACTAGGTTAAGTCGTGATATTTTCGTTAGTTAGCCTTATAAGGCTAACTAACGAAGGCTGGGGGCCCTGATCTTCAGGTGATTCAAAGGTTAAAATAAGTTCAAAAAATATTAATTTCTCTCATTTCAATGGTGCCCATAGAACGGAGAAGGTCCAAATTGGTCATTTTTGTGAACGTGACACTCTCTGCAAACATACACATACCAGTTAATTTAAATGTTCGAAATTCAAACGTTAAAGGGCTGTAACGTTTTTATTATTCATTTATCGGGAAAAAATTATATATTTTTTAAATCAGCGTAAAAAAGTACACATGATGGTAATAATTAATTTTAATTTTAATGGTGGGCACCAAACGGAAAAGCTCCGTTTTGTTTTTCAAAATTTTATTGGTTTCACCAAAATGTGTAATATATTTAAAGAGAACCAAAATATTACCAATTAGTAATTTTTATGCGTTGTTAAAATTTAAGTTTTTAGACGAACATTTTACAAAAACATAAACAGGCAATAGACCTGATTCATGCGTGATGCAATCACGCCATAACGGAAATAAAGGTAATTTTATGTAATGTGCAATGTGTCATATTTTCATAAATTGTCCCAATACTAAATTTGACTCATATTCATACACCATTTATAACACCAATATGACGTTAATATAACGTTCACTGTTATATACACACACACACACACATATATATATATATATATATATATATATATATATATATATGAATGAATGTACACTGTAACACGAAAGCTGATATACAGGGTGGGCCGTAAGTTTCCATACATAGGAAAAATAAACATTTTTTTATGGACAACCATTTTTATTTATATAATATGCTCTACATGGTTGCCATTGTTTTGAAAACACATTTCAATACGTGTTCCCCACTGTTGATGAACACGCATTAGCACAGTTGACGTTATGCTTGTAATGGCGTTGGTGATACGTTCCTTTAGATGATTTATGTCTCGTATCTTTTCCTGATACACCATGGCCTTCAAGTGCCCCCAAAGATAGAAATCAAGGGGGTGAGATCTGGGGATCTGGGAGGCCATTCCACAGGACCACGCCGACCAATCAAGCATCCGGAAACTGCTGATCCAAATACCGACGCACGTGAAGACCATAATGAGGTGGAGCTCCATCTTGCTGGAAGTAAACTGGGAAGTTACCTTCCTCGTTTAGCAGGGATGGGAAAATCTCTTCTTGCAACATGTTAAGATACCTTTCGGCATTAAGATTTCCACTGACAAAAATTTGTCCAATAATTCTGTCACCCCATATCCCGGCCCACACCATCACTTTACCGGCACCTTGCATCTTCGTCGGACTCAGCCAGTTAGGGTTAGCATTACTCCAATAACGTATGTTTTGCCGATTAACCTCTCCATTGACGTAAACATTTGCTTCATCAGTAAACAAGATCTTACACGCATATTCTTAGGGTATCTGAAACATAAAAACAAACGTTTAATTTTTCCTATGTATGGAAACTTACGGCCCACCCTGTACATTAACTATTAAACCGGAAGAGATTGCAAGTACTTTTTTTTCCCAGAAGAGGTATAAAATGTACGAAAGATATTACAAATCCTTGTTAAACTCTATCTCTCTCTCTCTCTCTCTCTCTCTCTCTCTCTCTCTCTCTCTCTCTCTCTCAGCGGTATTAGATCGACCCAATCTGCAACTCTGTTTATATGTCACATTAGAGGACACGCCAATATGATATGTTGTCGTGAAAATGGAAATAAATATACAAACAATTAAATTTATTTGAGTTCAGGATCTAAAGGACAATTGCTAAAGGTTTGCGAGGTCATTAGCTGAGCTCACTGATCCATTTACCATTATCACAATACCAGATCTTGGACTCGAAGCTTCGGTCTTGTAATGATATCTTGGCTTTGTTTATGTACGAGATTCATATAATCCCATTGGAATATTGCACCGTGTTTCTGAGGGCTTTATTGTTAAAGTAAGATAAAATATTAAATTACATTCGCCTTTTTTTAGTTTTCAGAGAAAATATTTATTTTGTAACCGAGAAAAAAAAGAAATTTAAAATAAAAATATTTAACAAGTTAAATACGGAACGTGTTTACATTGCGAAATGTAAATAATAATAAATTATAAAAACGTCGGTAAAAAGACGTTGTTAAACCTTAATCTTGAAATAAATTTAATACTATTTATATACATACATGCAATTCGTTCTACCCAGGAAATATTTGCCCATTTTTTCAGTTGTAAATGGTCATTAAATGCAACCAATCTTTCGTTTTAAGGCCCTTTCCAGGTTGTTTCCTGGGAAGAACCTGGAAAGAAGATCTGTTTATTACTATTCCCTGTAATATTCGTAAGTTATTCCAGAATGGTGGAAAAATGGAAATAAAAGATTCAGAAAAGTATGGAAGGATATGTGAGAAATAATTTATTTCACTGTAGTGTTCTCTAATCGCAAATTATATGATACAAACCACAATATATATATATATATATATAGAGAGAGAGAGAGAGAGAGAGAGAGAGAGTACATAGTAAAGAATTATATAAAATATGAATGCATTTGGAGGGAAAAGAGATGATGAATATAAAATGCATGGAATCATTTACTCAACCATTATACTGTATGTTCTTTGATTTTTGTTCTGTGATGCATATAAGATATGAAAGAAGTTTAATGGATATTCTCTGCAATTGTAGTTATGTCTGTAAGGAGCATCTAACTTTAATATCAAATGCATCCTTCTATTCATATATCAAATGTATAAAATTTGGTTTTCCTTTCAAAGAATATGAGATACGCGACAGTATCTAGTATAATAGATATAGTATACTCGTATATCTCGTATACTAGATATACGAGAGTATCTAGTAAAGGAAGTAGTGAGAGAGGTTTTGGTCAAAAAGTCTGAGACAATGGCATAAGTATGATAAATGTTTAATATTAATAATAATAAGCTTATTTAGGGTTCTTTAACCTCTTTCTTAACGGCGAAAGTCACGTGACAGAGGGGACCTACGACGTAACGTGAGATCCGAACCACGGGTCACAACATTATCTGAATGAGACGAAGGTCATCTATCCAGCTACTGAACAGACTCAACGCCGCTTAACTTTGCTGAACTAAAGGGAATTGGTGTTGCGATGTGGCAACGACTTAGCCCTTGGTAAATGCTTAAAAGTGTAAATAGAATAGAATTGCGTCTGACAGGTTTTCGTTTCACTCGCCAGATGAGGAATACCAGCTTATGGTCGAAACGTACTAATTTCTTTGTTTGTTCAGTAAAATTGGCTTTTAGCCTAAAAGAATCGGACTAAATTTTAAAAGCTTTATTTAAGTGAAGACAAAACTGTCGCGTAGTCATGTAGTTGTAAATTACACTACTACTGGAGCCAGCTCCCGTATCTCAGCGGGTAACACCGCTTCCGTTTTAGCAAAATGAAGACACTGAGGTCGGGGGTTCAGCTTCAGATGATGCTGGAGTTGGCGCAATGGACCGCATTAGTTGACCTAAAAGGTGTGACAGTTTTTGGCCATCCACATTGATTATAATTATTATTACACAGCTTGAAGTATCGAACTTGAAAGGAGCTTTAATTAAAAGACGCACAAAACTATGTTCAGCTTTCTTACACATTCTTTTGATTTAGACGTTGTTTCACTTCCGTTCATATCAGATAATATCATAATTAACCGATAATAATTATTAGAAGTTACGAAAGAAATACTGTAAGAAAGACAACACATTTAAACTAAATTAAATTTAAGCAATATTCTTCTACTTTACAGTTAATATCTTTCTTAAAATACATTTTTAGATTGCTTTCCTGTTTTCTATAAATGTTTAGTCTAAATTAATAGTTGACTTCAAGCTTGGGATGAAATAATAAGATCAGGTAGACATGTCTTTGAAACTGCAAAAATAATATTTTAGGGGGCAATTTTTTCACCAGCAACTCAAGGTACAGCATATATTACACACAGACCGTGCATGGAACAAGGAACTCTTCTGGGAAATTAAATCCACTATAGTTCGAATAAGTAATTGTAAATGACAAATACTATAGTTTTTCTTTTTCATGATGGAAATATATAAAAAGAGAGAGTGAGAGAGAGAGAGAGACAAAGAGAGTCATGCAGACAAAGAAACAGTTGTGAAGCTTGATTACGCGTAAGTGGATATTTTAATATTAAAGTATATTATACGTCCACTTCTTATAAGACTTAATATGGATCACCTGAAGATCAGGGCCCCCAGCCTTCTTTGGTTAACTTTATAAGGCTAACTAATGAAAATATCACGACCTAACCTAACCAATTGTCAAGGGCGTACAGTTGACCTAACCTGGCATTCAATTGACCTAACTGGGCATTCAACTGACCTAACTGGCATTAATTCTTGATTTTTTCTGCTACTTTTACAGATCTGCCAGGATCCTTCAAAAAATGTATTCTTCGTAAAGTTGCACTTTTTACCGTTTGACCGACTCTTTTGACAACGAAAGAACTTGGTATTTTTATCAAAGGAACACACTTTTCCACACTTAGAGCACTTTTTCATAAAGAGTAGCAGTTTGTGACTCTGGCTAAATTTAACACAATCCTCTGTAACTAGTTTAAGCTAGTTAAAACACATATTAATTATTTAAAGTGCACTAACATGTTTGTTTTTCATTTCTCCAGAAAAGGAAAGTTATTTTTGAAATCTGTGACCAAAACTACATTAGTATACCGATTTTCATCAAAATTAGCCGCCAAACGGAAAAGACCCCTGATCTTCAGGTGATCCCTTAATATCATATATTCTCTCTCTCTCTGTACACACACACACACACACACACACACACACACACACATATATATATATATTCCTCGTGTTTCGTGCATCCAAGTTCAAGTTCCGCATGGGTAAATTTTATCGTGTGTATATGGAAGGTGCTCATACTTAACAGTACTCCAGATGCAGGGCCGTTTCCTGGCATAAGCAGACTAAGCGGCTGCTTAGGGCCCCGCTGCTACTAGGGGGCCCCTAGACAGGCTCCCAGGTCATAGCTCAGTGGGTAAGAATAGGAATATAGCTGAAGTTATTATTAATATTATTGGTTATTATTATTATTATTATTATTATTATTATTATATTATTATTGTCGTATTAATTAAAGTTTTTGTATGAGACAAATGTGATAAAACGGAGACAAACGAAACGTTTTGGTCGTTATGTGTAAATAACTATTGTGAGATCTTATTTCTATATTATTTAACTTTATTCTTACTATATGCTTATACTTTCCTAAATGCTTAATTTTTCTAGTATTGTAAACATTATTTCACTAATTTACAATTATTAAGAGATTTTGTAACACTTTAAAACCTAGGATTATTTTCGTTATGTTTTCAAGTTTATTAATTCTTTTCTCATCTTTTTCAGATAATGTGAATTTTGTTGGTTAAAACCTAAATGGTCTGATTATTTGAATGTATTTGATTAACGTTACAATTATAACAATTATTATTATTATTATTATTATTATCATCATCATTATTATCATGATTATTATTATTTAGCAGATTAGTTGTGGTTAACTAGATGTGACTTCGTGCATCTTGGAAAATGAAACGACATTATCCATCAGGAGCTGAAAAACGGAAAAAGAAGAAAATAGAGGAGGAGAAGCTTTCCAGTAGCACAGGTGAGATGTGCCACTTGTATATTCTTATGATTACAGTTCAGGCAACTAGGTTAGGTAGACCATCAAGCTAGGCAAGTGCTCAGGAATCGTGTAGAGTAAGCTAGTCTCTGTAATATTTATAATATTTCGAAATGTGAAATTTAATGGATCACATCACCTCAAATTCTGTTCACACAGATCAATTACACTAGGCAACAAATTTCAACTTTTTTTTTGTTACAGACACGTGAACTACTGATTCCTACTAAAGCGCTGATGCTGATTTCAGATCTGATATCAAAATTTCTCTATCACGTCCAGATTTTGTGTAACCGAAAACCCCTATTTTTCATTTTTTTTCTCACCCGCTTCTATTACGAAAGCCGTCTAAGCTACTTTTCCGTGCCACGTTTTATGTTAAGCATACTTAAATAATTAGTGAACAGGGATGTCTTTCCTCCTTTATTCTGGCTTAAGACAGACAGCGGAATTCCGCTGGCGGAGTTACCACCCCTGCGCCCAACCATCCACCCAAAGCGCGTTAGTATTTTGTTGTTACTACTGAAAGGCAAATTCCTGTTCTTAAGTGAAACTTTGGTGTGTCCTCTTCCTTTGTCGCTTGTAGGATGACGAGCTCTCCTTCTGCAGGAACCAACAATAATCTCCCATCATATTTGGGTTGAAATTACCTTGGTATCTGTTTTCCATAACTGAGATCTGTTGGTGGAAGCGCTCACCATGCTCGTCACTTACAGCCCCAAGGTTGGCCGGGAAGAAGTCAAGATGAGAATGTAAAAAATGAATTTTCAAAGACATTCTGCATCCCATTATTTCATAAGATTTAAGCATGTTTTCTACGAGTTTACGGTGGTTTTCAGCTTTGTGGTTTCCAAGAAAATTTTTGACAACTTCAACGAAAGATGTCCATGCTCCTAGTTCATTCTCATTTAGGTTAGATGGAAACGATGAGTCGTGGATGACACTGCGGATCTGTGGTCCAGTGAAAACTCCAGCTTCTAGCTTAGCATCTGTCAATATTCCTTTGAATTTATCCTTTAAATATTGGAAACCACTACCTTGATGATCCATACCCTTCACGAAATTTTTCATAAGGCCAAGTTTAATGTGAAGTGGTGGAAGATGTACTTTCTGAGGGTCAATAAGTGCTGGGTGTTTCACATTGTATTTACCAACAACATGTTCAGTTCTAGATGGCCAATCATGTTTTTTGTAGTGGTTCTTGTCATCTCTGCTGTTCCATAGACACAAAAAGCACATATGCTTTGTGTAGCCCAACTGTAACCCAAGAAGTAATGATACAACTTTAAGGTCGCCACAAATATTCCATGTGTGGTCCTTATATTTGATGAGTCTTAGCAGCAGTTTCATCGATTCATAAGTCTCATTAAGGCCAGTGGCATGTGCTACAGGTATTGAAGGTTTTTCATTGCCGTTGTGCAGTAATACAGCTTTAAGGCTAGCTTTACTAGAGTCAATGAACAGTCTCCATTCTTTTGGATCATAGCGACAGCCAATCCCTTGCATCAGACCACTGATATCGTGGCAGAAACAAACGTTTTCTTCCTGTAAGTAAAATGATGAAAACTGCAAATGGCGATGGCGGAAATGGGAAACTTTGGTGTTTGGTTGGAGAAGATTAAATTCTTGAAGTCTTGAACCAAGCAACTCTGCCTTTTCTTTTGGTAATTCCAAATCGCGCACTAAGTCATTTAACTCCGCTTGACTTAACAAATGTGGGGAAATATTTGCATCTGGAACATATATGCCATCTTTCCCTGTTTCTATATCACTAGCAGAATCTTCAGATGAACTGCTGTCTGTTATCGTTGCTGGTGGAACTGGTGGTGGATTTGTTTCATCATGTGGTACTGGTTTCATTGCTGATTCGCAGTTTGGGTACGTGATCTTTGATTTGTTTTTCTTTGTGAAACCAGCAATCTTTGTCAAACAAAAATAACAATCATTGAAGTGATTTTTCGGCTCACGCCAAACCATGGGGACTGAGAACGGCATAGCTTTTCTTTTACCATTCATCCAAGCTATTAACATTGCATTGCACTGTGCACAGCAAATATGTGGTGCCCAGTCCCTCTGTTGGTCTCCTAACTTACAGTCAAAATAACACTTGTAGGCAAGTTTAATCTTTGTTGTTATGTTTCTACGTTGTGGCTTAGGTGTATATTGTCCACAGACAAAGCAGAAGTTGTCTGGGTGATTTACACAAGCACGTCTATTTGATGCCATTTTGAATTACCATACAATATCTGAAAAAACGTAGAAAGTAATTATTACGATGTGCAAAATAAAAAGAAATACACACCGTAGTACAAAACAAATGCTATAAAAACACACAAGTCACCACAACCTGTCACTTGCTCATCAGCAGAGAGCTTCAACAACCGTTCTGCTTGACTGTCACGTAGCGACTGACCGTTGGGCCGTTGCCCGTTACTATGCTCTTGACTCAGTGTTGCCAACTCGGGATAAATTTTATTTATCAAAATTGTTCGAATTTGTATATAGTTGGCAAAAAAAATTGCTTTAACCTTGAAAAGCAAGTTTCATATTACTGGCATTAAGCCGATTAAAACCAAAATCTGGACGTGGTAGAAAATTTTACTAAAAGTGATTTGCATTTTACACAAAATCTAGACGTGATAGAAAAAATCTAATTATAGATTTGAAATCAGCATACCGAAATTAGCTAGGAGCACCTATTTGGTCTTCTGTAACAAAATCTTTGTTGCCTAGTGTTATCAAACAAGATAAGAAAGAGTATTTTAGCAAAAATTAACAGAATATGTAATGTTATGTTCTTCTCAGGAGCACTACTGAAATATTTGGAAAAGCCATCCTCAGCAAAGCCTGATGAGCATCATGAGCAGGACCATCCTCTATGCAACCTCAAACACCAGTAGAAGTAGAGCCTGATGAACCAACAAGTGGCCCATCTTCTGTTCAGCTTCAAACACCACACACAGGCATTTCTACTGAGCAACAAGAACCAAGATCTGCTCCACCGCTTGATCCGTATGACTGGCCAGTTGTCCTGTCAGATGCCTTGAAGACAGATCTGGTGTCTCGAGGACCATTTCAAATCAGTCCAGATTTCACATTCCCTAAAAGAGAGGACGGTAGAAGCGTTCATCACCATTACATGTACAGAACATTAATTAATGGGGAAAAAATAAAGCGAAGCTGGCTGATGTACTCTAGAAGGAATGATGCTCTTTATTGCTTCTGCTGCAAGTTGTTTTCAAGGAAGTCGTACAAACTAATTACGGATGGACTTTCAGACTGGATAAACGTTGGTTCGCTTCTGAAAGGCCATGAAAATAGTTCAGAACATGCAGATAACATGGCAACATGGAAGGATCTGGAACTGCGGCTAAAAACTGGGAGGACCATTGACCAAACTGAAATGTCATTAATGGAGGTAGAGCGAAGACGCTGGCGAGATGTTCTCACACGTCTTGTAAGTATAATCCAATCACTGGCAGAGAGAAACCTTGCTTTCAGGGGGTCTTCCTCTACATTGTACAATCGAGACAATGGCAACTTCTTGAAGGAGGTTGAGCTGCTTGCCAAATTTGATCCAGTGATGAAACAACACATCAGCAGAGTCGAAAGTGGCCAATATAGTCATTCAAGTTACCTAGGAAACATCATTCAAAATGAGCTCATTGGGTCCATTAGTGGGAAGATCTTGGATGCCATTGTTGCAGAAATAAAACAAGCTAAATATTACTCACTCATTTTAGACTGCACTCCAGACATAAGCCACCAAGAACAGATGTCGATTATTATCAGAACTGTTAAAATGGGTGAAGTACCAGAAATAAAAGAATACTTCTTGGGCTTTCTTGAGGCTTCAGAAAGTACAGGCCTGGGTTTATCAGTTCTGATTCTGAAGAGACTAGATGAACTGAATATTCACTTTGATGACTGCAGAGGACAGTCATATGACAACGGAGCGAACATGAAGGGCAAGAACAAAGGTGTTCAGGCAAGGTTATTAGAGAAGAACTGTCGTGCACTCTATGTTCCATGTGGGGCTCACACTCTGAATCTTGTAGTGGCTGATGCAGCTAAAGCTTCCACAGATGCCATCAGCTTCTTTGGCAACGTACAAAAATTGTACAACCTTTTTGCAGCAGCTACACAGAGATGGACAATCCTAAAAAGCACGTGAACATAACACTCAAGTCTTGGAGTGAAACCAGGTGGGAGAGCCGGCTTAAGAGCAAGAACTACCTCAGATCATCACTGGGGCAGGGTCGCCTCAGTGGCCTTGGCATCATAAGCATCAACCAGGATGTTGGCAGGGAGATTTCATATGATGATGTTATTGATGATTTCACCCAGAAAAAATCTAGGAGGCAAAAATTTTGAAGATACAAACTGTTCTGTATAACTGTTAGCTATTACACGATTGTATCGTAGAGTTAGTAATTGTTTGGTAGTTGATAAATGCATTATTTTTTTATACATAGTTCTGTGTCATTTATTGTAAATAATGTATAAGCTAATTTTCAGGAATTTCATGAAGAGTATTTTTTCTGTTTGTCTTCTGAAAGTACATATTTGTTGTTTTGGACATAAATGTTTCATTAAAATTGTTTCACAATTGTTTTTTATTAACAGCCATTTTTTGTATGTGTGTGCTGAGGTGATGTAGTAAGGCGTGAGTTGGTGGATGGAGGGGTGGGGCCTCAAATGGGTATACTGCTTAGGGACCCCTAATGGCTAGAAACGGCCCTATCCAGATGCAACAATATTTCTATGCGATAGAATATCAGTATGTAAGTAGTATCTGGAAACTTTTATTCAGTATTCGCCGGTTACGTTAATTATACACTGCCCTGCGCTGTATGAGTTGTTTAGAAAATTATAGTATTTTAGTAAAGCCCATGATATGTGAGTTAAGATTAGGGTTGCCAGATTTTTCAAATCCCCATGCGGGACAAAAAAATTTCTGAGGTTTTTTTTTAAGGCCAAATTTTTTTTCCATAGCAACACCATCTATCTGTATGTAGGTTTCATCACAGAATCTAAACGGAGTTTTTGTACCGTGTGACCACAAAAATTGTCCTGTTTTTAATCGCTTATTACTCAGTCATTATTGCAGCTTCACAAATGAAATAAAAGGCATTCGAAAGAGAACATTTTAAAGTTTTATTTAATTTTTTCGATATCCTGGATACGAAATCAGTACTTATAAAAAAATGAGTTTTATCCACCACAATCATGGGTTATTTGTCGTGTGACCACAAAAATTGTCCCTGTTTTTAATCGCTTATTACTCAGTCATTATTGCAGCTTCACAAATGAAAAAAAAGCTTTCGAAAAAGAATATTTAAAAGTTTTATTTAATTTTTTCGATATCCTGGATACGAAATCAGTACTTATAAAAAAATGACAGTTTTATCCACCACAATCATGGGTTATTTGTCGGACATGCAACGTGTTTTCATCGCAGAAGAGATGATCAAACATGGCTCGGTAGTTGCCACCCAACGGTCTTTCAGACGACAATACGGTCAGCAAAGGACCATAGATCCTAAAACGATTCGCAGGATTTTCGCAAAATGGAAACATCACGGCTCAATCAAGAACATGCATAAAGGCAACTCTGGGCGCAGCAAAGGTGTGCGAACCGCTGAAAACATTGATTCAGTCGCAAATCAGCTTGAAACGGACAACAAGAAATCTGTGAGACGACTATCAGCTGTGACAGGAATCAAACGGGAGAGCATTCGGAAAATAATCACGTTGGATTTGAGAATGAAGTCATTCAAAATTATGTTTGCAACAGCTTAGCGAACAAGACTACCAGCGTCGTTTGATGTTTTGTGAACGCATTGAAACAATAATTGAACAAAACCAGATAAGA